>JAIPRL010004385.1:0-38685 GCA_025469235.1 Pemphigus obesinymphae | reverse complement strand
TGATTTTCAATGATGAATAACACGACTAAAAAATAAAATAAAAATAACAGCCTCGATCGATCCCTAGAAAAAAAAATGATATGAGTTATGTATACTACACCGAAGCTACGCTCAGAATCGTTTTATTTAATGCAATGATTTATCATTGCTTTCAAATTCAATACATCCACCAAAAGTACCCTGCCCAGTAGTGAAGTGCATCCACCAATACTGACACCCGACGAGCGAAGTGCTTCCACAACCTACTGACCAGCTTTATTTTCTTACTGTGCTCGTTCTTCTTTTAGTTAGAAACACGAAGTGACTGGGACAAAAACTTCGAAAAAGACCACAAAACAAAGTTTCATACTTCAGATATTATTAAGACTAGAACTATCGTAACTACAAAATTAGTATTTAAATTGCTTTAAAGAAGACGTTTTACAGAGTGATTTTCGTGTATTTTTAGTATTATATTTTATTTTAAAAAAGCCATACAAATTTTGATAAAAATTCAACATATTTAATAGACATATTTTTAAATTAAAATATTCAAACAATTTATAATCTTTTTTAATTTAGTATAAAGATGTATTGAAAAAAAAATGTGAAAAACAAAAAATTTTATTTCAATGTTTAATTCATATTATCTGCTGAATTCAAGTTAACTACTGCCTTAAAAACTATCTACTGCGCATTTATCAGGTAAATACTTGAATATGGCACTGTAATATGGGATTATAGAGTCATACAGCAAATATGAAATAAATTAATTCTGTTTGAACGAGTACAACGTAAAACGCTTAAATTTTGCCATCCATAGATTAAAAATTTAGTGTCCTCCTAGTGATTATACACACCCGTTCTGCAGTAATTTGGTCATGATTCATTTTCCAGTCGAAGACACACGGCTAATCTAACATTTTTTACATAACATCTTGACCGGGCATATCGACTCGGAGACTTTAAGGTCTCTTCTCAAACCTCCGGCTCTCCCGTTCCTTTTTATATCCCTACAATCTACATATACTACGAATTATAATTCAATTGCCACTGCACGCCCCTTGCAAATTCTAATACCTCTTTTTCCATAAAACATACTTAATTGAGTTTTAAATTTAGTTAATATATTGTAAATATATTATAATTATAGTACGGAAGTTCGTTTATTAATTAAAATAAATAACAAAGCTATAAATTATATATAGTATAAAGATAAAGATAAATAAATATTCATAACTAGATAAAATATATATGTATCAGATAAATTCAATTGTTATATAATATTGTATACATTCCAAGGAAAAATATAAAAGAAGCAGGCCCGTGCGCAGGATTTCATAATGGGGGATGTTTGAAAAAAGATATATATATATATATAAAATAGATAAATCAATAATTAGCAAATATTATATTTAAATATAAAATATATTAATATAACATATAAAATACATTTTATATTTATTATACATTGTATTCTTAATTTTGTAAGTCTTATCAATACTATAAAATATAATTCATTGTTTTAATAAATTTACCCGACGAGGGACAGAAAAGAATTCATTTAGTGCTTGGTTGATATCCACGTTTATATCGCCATGTATATTCAATGACGCTAGTCCATTTAAGCGATCTTCTCCCATTGTTGATCGTAGGTAAGTTTTCAGCCGACGTAATGTTGAAAATGACCTTTCATTAGTCGTTGTAGTCACAGGCAAAACTGACATTACACGTAGTATTTTATGAACGTTTGGAAACGCATCTAAATTACAAATATCAAGGGCATCAAGGGCGTTTCGAATATTTTTACCAACTTGTCGTCGTCGCTAAATTTCTACCTCACTTATCCAAATTTCTGGGGAATTGTCGTGTAAAATTGAACTATAAGTTTCAAAATAACTTTTTACAGGCAACTTTGTCTAAAGATTTTGTTTCAATAGGAAAAAGACATGAGAAGTTGGACAAAATATTACGATGTTCGAGGAAGCGATCTTGAAAATGAGTAATAAATAAATCAAGATATGGTATGTAAATAATAATTTTATAATAATCTGCTACGGAGTCGATAATAACGTTAGAACGGTTAGTTTGACGTGAGGTAAGTCTAGGTTTATTCACAGTTATATTGTACTTACTACAAATATCTTCTACAGTCACAAAAATTGTGTTGAAGTTATCTGTAGAATATTGTCTTCTTTGCTCAAGTTCGTGTTTTGCTGCATCTGCCAGCTTAACAGCCTCAACCAAATCTTGATTTTCTGTTTGTAAAACAGACTTTTTAAAGAAGTAATAAAGTATAAAAATTTTATACAGTAGAGTCTCGCTAATCCGAACCCCGCTAATCCGGACATCCGGTTAATCTGGACGGACCTCAAAATTGTCATTAGTACCACATATAATCAATACACTTTTAATCAATAGGATGTTTGGTTTTTTATTCTAAATCAATTTGTAGGTAAAAAATGTGGGCCTACGTTATAGTATTGAGATCAAAAAGCTATTTTTATGATAATAAAAAACATAGATTTTATTAGTTTTATCCATATAAAATTTATTTAACAAATACTTTAAAGATGATTAATCCGGAATTTTGGTGATTTGGACAGGGTTCAGTCCCATCATTACCGGATTAGCGAGACTCTACTGTATTTAATTTAAATAAACCAATAAACATACGTAAGAATCCGGATAACTACTAATAATAATGATAGTAATCACTTGTCAATATACAAAATAATAAAGACATGTATATATCTTATATACCTTTATACCTTTATAAAAAAACAAAAAAATAATCTTGAAATATAAGATATTATAAAAAACTCTGTGCTGTCGATAATTATTTAAATAGGTAGGTAGTTATGATAGTGTGTTATCATCTAAGATACCATCTTTAGATGATTCCTCAGAAAATATATAGGAATTAAAATAATTATCTAGCATGTTGATTACAATAGGGTACTTACATTTGTTATGAGATCAAATTGTATACATCGCAATAAATATTATGGTTATCAGACCGAATATGCAATATCTTTTAAAAAATATTTCTAATGATACCTATCTAAAGACATATTATATCAATGGTTTTGAGTGCCTACTTTTAGGTAAACTAAAAATCTACATGATGGTTGGCCACTTTAGTTTTATTAGTTTATTTATAAGACTATATATATATTAATAAGAAGTTGAATATTTACAACTGTTATGTATTGTATACGACACGCTAACATAAGTATTGTATTAATGGTAAATAGTAATCAATATACATTATTAATATATATTAATAGGTACAAATATTAATGGATTTTGGACAATCATTTGGGATTGAACATTAATAAACGAAATTTAATTTGTCGATTGAGAACTTACGAAATTCTACACGAGAACTAATTTGAGATCTCAGATCCAATTCAGTTGAAACACAAGAAACTGTAATTAACGTATTTAGTGCAGTATTCAATAGTTCAATATAATTTTTAAAAGAATCGAACAATTTTTGATTTTGACAAAAATAGTTGTACAATGTCGTGTTTCTCTGAAAACAAAATTGTATTTATCATTATATTTTAATGCTGTGTTTACAATCTGATATACAAAACTCTTAGTCGAAACCAAAGAACCAACGGTAGAAGTTTATTTTCTACTTTGTTAATTCCTCTTCACACTTTTTCATTACAATTGCATTTTTCTTATCACACGATTGCTATACCTACTTAACTTTAAGATTACTTTCTTTAAGACGGTTACTATACTTTACCCGCATAGCACGGAAAAATCTGAATTATTAAAGAAATACATTTTCTTTACATATATTATGTACAAGTATATAGGTAACAAACATATATAACATACAGAAAATGGTTGTCGAGTACCTACCTAAGTTTAACGTCACGGATTTAAATGTCGTTAAAAGCAATTCTAACTCAAGCACCGTTTTGAAATCAACGAAAATGACATCATTCTACACGCAGTAATATTTGGAGGAGAAGATATGTAATAAATGCAACTAATTTGTGCGGATTATGTGAAAGTGGTCACATGCATCGTTTCGTGTTTCCATTGAACACGTTTTTATTGTACGTGATCCAAAAGGAAAACGTTTGAATATTTTTTTATAATAATATAATAACAATTAATTAGGTACCTATTATCGACGAGCCTTGATACATTTACCTTTTTTGCAACTCGCGATAAACGCATATCAGACGAAAAAATGTTACACTCGTAATTGACTCATTATTTATGTGTTTCGTAATATAATATCTACCGGCTGGTATACGTATCGATAGGTAATAATATATGCGAATAAAACAACAAATAATATTATATTATATTAACACGTCCTTCTGAGGTCAACTAGGTTATACTATAATGTTTATTTTTAATCGACACGGTTTTTTCAATACAGAACATTATCGGTATAATTAGATAATTGGATTTAAAAAAAAATAAAAAAAATTTTAACTATTATTTTGTCGTCCGTGAAAATTTTGGCAAACCTATTAGGTACGAGACGGTTGAAATTCCAAAAGTTTAAACAACGAAATACCTAGGTTTATAAATTATTATTTTTTTTTTAGATTCTTAAAGTTTTTCGAAAAACAGATAATCCACAACATGTCGAATCGTACCTATAGTATAATATACTTAATAAAATTAAAGTCTTACTCAATTTTCGAAATCATTTGGATTATGTTATAGAATATAACGATAAGAAAGATAATATTATTGTAAATATTATTGCTAAGACGCGGATTTTAATGTAAAATACATTTTTTAGTGGATGGTCAAGGGCAATGGTTTTCCAATACAAAATTCGATTCACGCACATCAGAGAAATTAAAAATTGAACTTTAATTTTGCATTTTTTTGAAATTTTTTAGAGCATGTATTTTTTCCATGTATATGGAATTTTTTAAATATTTTTATGCTTGGAGTATGAATAAATAAATATAATATATACAATTTAGCGTAGAATAAAAAGTTTTAAAAATTAAAAATATTTATCATATTTCATAAATTAGTCATTTATAGTTAGTAGGCACCTACATTTTTAGTAATTCTCAAAGTTTCGATTATAACAATAATACAGAGGTATATAGTATATAGTATAATATAATATAACCTCGACAACATTATGTGAAATACGATATAAATACGCGATAACATCAAATACATAACTAATTTTAAATTAATTTTTTAAATAATATCATACAAAACAATAAAACTGCTCAGAATTATTTTTTGTTGAAATTAAATACATTTTTACGGTATTTTTTTTTTGTAAATTATATAAATAAATTTTTATTTTATATATAAAAGTATATCTTTTACACATTAGGTCGGTTTTGCGTGGTGATTTTACTATATACGAGTTTATAGTTTATGTATCGAAAATCAAACAACCAATATTAACTTAAATAGAACATTTGACGGCCAATACTAACATATAACAATATAGAAACCTACGTGTTTTTAAAACAGTAAACAAATAAAAAAATAAAACAATAAAAATATATAAAAAAGATAAAAAAAAAAAATTATTATTATAAACGTGAAGTAATATACATAAATTATTACTTCAAGTACATTTATTAAATTATCTGATTCTATAACCCCCGTCCCTTCTCTTGAAATTTAATTTTGAATACGCATCTGTGGAAGATATTATAAATATATTGTATTTCAAACAGCCCCAACTCAAAATAAGTTTTGGCCTACAAGAAATGATTTTAAATAAACATTGAATTATTTTAATAAAATTATAATTCATAATAGGTATTTTATTTAAATTATTTTTTCATATTTATTTAACATTTCCAACTTACATTCCTTACCTCCCTCCTCATGATTATATTGCTGTTTTGACTGCGTTAGGCCTTTCTAGCCTTGCGAATCAAAGGTATCAGGCAAATAAATTCTTCTCTTCCTCTCCAAACTCTTATCTAATCAAATTGATTCCCCTTCTCTACTATCAGTTATTAATTTCCGTGTCCCTTCACATCACACACGATCATGTGCTCCCTTTCACATTCCTCACTTAACGTCCAATTTTCTTTTAAATGCCCCATGGTTACGTCTTCATCGCTCTGAGAATATCAATCTCGATTTCTCGCTAATTTTATTAATTGTACATATTATGTTATTGTTCTATTTATATAATATTTTTTATTTAATTCTTCCATTTATATTGTAACGCATTATCTTATTGTTATTAAATATTGTTCAATTGGACTTCGTCGGTTATGTTAATAAAATAAATAAATAAATAAACATTGAATTATAATTTGGAATTCAGTTTTATAGTTTTCAATTAAGAAAAAATAATAATTAAACATTTAAGTGTATTGAATAAATATATTACTAGGATATTTAATAAATATTCGTAAATAAATGTTTATTAAATTTTTCGTTTTAAATATGAAAATTTAAAAATTTATTCAATATTTAATAAACATTGAAATTTTAATATTTAAATTCCAATCGAATTCAAATATTACTTATACAATTATTATAAAATGTTGTGTGAGACGGTTTGGTTATTCCTTATAAATTATAAAAAAAAAGAAAAATCGAAAAATGACCCGTTTAAATAATATATCATCTTAACCAAATTTACTATACCTACCTAAAAATATATTAAAGTATTCTAGTCGAAATTTTACAGAAAAATAAACCAAAAGTTATTGTAAAATTAAAACATCTCTGTAAATATTACAATTAAGAATGCTCAGTTTCTCCACACAGACTTCTCACTCTTGTACTCGCCCATTCATACATATCTTCAATTATGTTCACATACACCTTTGGTAATCCTTTCTTCATTAATACCCACTTTAAGATCTCCCTAAGAACCCTATTGATCTAGAGAAGGCTTATGATGAGAATACCTCATTATAATTTATTAAATACTAAACTCCCTAGAATAATAGACCGCTTTCAACTCTATGAAAAATCATGATAATATCTATTAACCATTTTATTCCAACATACCTAATGAATTATCAAAACAAAAATTGAACATTATTACTATATCATTAAAGTCATATTATCAAAATACAACATATAAAATTAATGTATTAATAAAAATGATTATAGTTACATTAATAATGAATGTTGTAATAACTATTAAAATATAGGAGCATAAAAAAACATCCGATGGACATTGACATTCGCTGTTTTTCTTCGATGCACTCATCTGACATCTATGTATTTCATCGATGGTTTTAATGGTAAACGTTTAATTTGGTTCTATGTAAATATTATTATTTTACTGTTCTTTATTATACCTATATGAGTAGGTATTTTTTATTACTTTAAATACTTATGTTTATATAGATAAATATAAACTGATCAAGACTGCAAAATCTCAAACAGATTGTATTAAAATCATTCTACATTATTCATTGTATATATTATTATTACAGTTAAATCAAGAAAATTAGTTAAAATATTGATCGATGGATTATACCTATATAGCATAGAAGTACACTTGTATAACTTTGAATGACGAATGTACTTTTGATACTTTTATATTCGTTGTATTCGTAACATTTTCTTTTTTTTTTTTTTTTTTTTTTTGCTGTAGTCTTGAACTCAATGATTGATATATCCATTATTAGTTACCCATCTACAAATTACTTTAATAAATTGACTCTTTTTTTTTTTTTATTCATTTAAAGGAATTATAGGTACCTACATAGAAACAACGTAAAAACAAGTCAGACGACCTCACCACTTATAGGAATACGGTTACCATATTCTACGTGTGTAGGTACGAACAAAGTACGTATGAAAAAAAATAACGATATATTATACTTTTATAAATTTTAATTTTAAAGACTTTGGAAGTTTTTTTCATGTCTTTCTCTATGGCCATATAAAGTGATTGTTGCAATAATCCTAAATGACCACAGTAGAGAAAAATGTATTCATCCTTTGGTTATAGGTATCTAACCAAATTCAAAAACCTACGCTGTCCACAACCGTAGTCCTATTCAATTTTTTTTCAATTAAATTTAAAACTTAAATTTACTATATTAAATTTCGATTTAAAATACAGGTATATAATAAATTGAAATTTATTTCTCTATTGCCTTATAAAGTCGTTCTTTCAGTTATAAAATTTCAATATGATTTTTTTTTTGTACGTATCCAAATTAGAAAACCTATGGGATCCACAAACGTCCTGTTCAGTTTTTTTTCTATTAAAATATAAAACTTTAAAATTACTAAAGTAAAGTTTTGTCCAAATTATTGGTATTTTATACATTGATTTTGTTTTATTTTTGTGAAATTAAATTGAAATTTTTCTCTCTTAAGTCATATAAAATCATTTTTATACTAATCATAAAATATCTCAGTAGGCAAACAGTCTTAAATTATTTTCGTATAGGTACTTCTAGCAATAAAGTTTCAAAATAATTTCATTGTACTTACACAAATTAAAAAACTTGCGGGATCCACAACCATCCCGTCCAATTTTCCCATTTTATTTGTATACTTTAATTTTTATATGTTACATATATTTATAATATATTTATATATCTTCTTTTTTTTTTTCATTTTTTTATAAATAAAATTGGAAATTCTTTCCCTCAGGCTATATCAAGTCATGTTTATACTTATTCTATATAATATAATAATATCTCTACATGGAAACACTATTCATTTTAGTGTTTTTAAATTTTAAGTATTTTTATACAAACTTATTTCCTTTTAAGTATTTTATAAGTTTCATGTAGATAATATTTTTATAGGGATAAATTATAATTCTATTCGCTTGCTATATATGTATTTAAATATTTTAAAATGAATTTTAGGATTCATTTTTTTCTTTGAAAAAATCCTTTAATTTACTATCTAGTGTTCGGCATATTCAAAATTAGTTTTATATTATCTTAACGCGTATGAAAAATCTACTGTCAATTATCACGTTTTTTACATCATATTGTCGTTAAAACGGTTTGAAATTAAAACGCTTGCGCTATGTAAATTAAGAAGTTAATACCATTTTATATGTTTAAAACATTTTGTTAAATGTACATGTAAATACATGGATATGATATTTTGTATTTATGACTTATGCCATCAGTTATTCTTTTCACTTATTAGTTTATGGTTTTAATTCCTTAATATTTAAATCGATTTGTTTAATAATATTAAGTTAAATATATTATTAAATTACTTTAAATAAATAGATTTTTTTGCACCTTAAACAATAGTATTAGTTGATGGCATGGCAGTGCTACATAATAATAACATTTTATGTTTTAATAATTTCCTTTTTCCAATAATTAATTCCACAAGAATAGAAATTATTAATTTTAGTTTTCACATGATGTACATAATAAATGAAATTGTGAATACACAATAAATTACAAAAATCAATAAATCATATCAAATATGAAAATTCGATATTTATTGAGTAATGTCATTATCAGATAGTTATTCTCTTGGAACAAACGATTAAAGCCGTGGAGAAAAAATGAAAAAAAGTCCATCAACTCAACTTGGGGCCCGTCTCCAAATTTAAATGCTAGAGCCGCCACTGGAATATATTTTTCTTCCGTGTATTATTATATACGATCGCGTGCGTATATTGATTTTAAATATATATTTTTCTGTTCTGCTTATCATTCCCCGATACTAAATTCGTATTGTTACTAGATTGTAATATATGCGCTTTTAGCCTATAACACCAGACGGACGTGAAATTATTAATGATCGCAATAATATAGCGGGTGCGCTAATGAATCCGAATAAAAAAAAAAAAAAAAAATACGTAGATACGTGCATATTATGTAGTGTAATAAAAAAAAAAAAACACACACAAAGGACGAAGGATGAAATGCACGAGCAATGGACTTTTCAATATTCCGTTAATCATGTTTATACTATATTAGGCCTACGGACCGACAACTTCAGACTCGTATATTGTCCGCCATAATATATACTGTACTTAATTATATACACGCATCTAATAAGTATATACCATATATTACGCGTGTGCCATAATATAACCCCTTCGTTTAACATTACCGGCCGTGTTCGCGACCTCGGGGTTAAGCGTTTTAATGTTTATATAATTTATATGCATAGGTACCTATATAAATACGCCGTAATAGTATTATTGTCTACGTATGAAATCATCTTCCGTTAACTAACGATTTCATTTTTTTATCTTTTATTTTGTACGATTTTGAATTAGGTAGTATATTATGCAAGACTGGGGGCATTAACGAGTTAAACGTTAAAATTAAGTCAAAAAGTTAAGTCAATTTTAATTAAGTTACTTAACGCGTTACTTTTTTTCAGATTAACATTTAACTTAATAAATTATTTTTATTTTTTTTTTTTTTTTTTATTAAAATTAGCGTGTTAACTTCAAGTTAACTTTATACAAAAGTGTCTAAGTGAAGTTAAATTCGCCCGAAGAACAATGCAAATTTTTGAATGAGAATTTTACTTTTTGGTACCTACACACGCAATTCACTCACGCACACGCCGCGACGTTGGCCGTTCACGAATATTGGGCCGAGCCCGGTCTTTTTAACTACATGGAGGCTAGTATTTATGTCTATCCAGTATAGAAAATATATTGAAGTGATAGGTAGGTACTGCTTATTTTATACTACCTTAGTGTGAATCAAACAATAATGTAGGTATCTTGGCA
Organism: Pemphigus obesinymphae; assembly: GCA_025469235.1. Taxonomy (NCBI): domain Eukaryota; kingdom Metazoa; phylum Arthropoda; class Insecta; order Hemiptera; family Aphididae; genus Pemphigus; species Pemphigus obesinymphae. Next base: position 28,028 of record JAIPRL010004385.1, on the reverse strand, counting down.
GTTAGTAGTTATTTTCTGATTTCTTATTTATGCATGGGTTCTAAAATGACGTGTTGTGTTTACATTTTTACATGTATACACTTTTTCTGGCAGAAGAAGTTCCCAGTATTTTTTTTTTTTTTTTTGAGCGTAAAGAATAACCATCCTTTTTTACCTTTTTACAATATAATAGGTATATCGACTTTTTTTCCTAATTAGGAAATTTTAACTTTTAACTAAGTTAAGTTACTTTTTTTTCAAAGTTAACTTTTAACTTTATGAATTGATAAAAAATATGCGAGTAACTTTTAACTTAACTTAACTTATATTATTTTCAATTAACTTAACTTAACGAGTTAAAACATATCGTTAACTTGCACAGCCTTGGTATTATGATTATATTACGTCGATTGCTCGATATCGTGTCCGACTCTCTCCACTCGACTATTTCCATAGAGTAAATAGTGATGCCCTTATTATGTGTACTCGTATGCATAGCAATATGAAGTTATCAAAACAGTGAATTACGGTGTGACCTTATATGAGGGAGTGAAATACCGTATTCGCCCAGTTTGAAGTTGGACTGATTTTTATCAATTATTATTATCTATACAGTATGTCTATTACAGTAGGTAAATACACAAATAATAATTCAAAACTCGAAAACCCGTGCAATAAACACACGGTGTACGAAAATCGAGAGTGAAAACAGCAGTACTCGGTGAACACGTGCATTTCCATGGCTGTGAGCGGATCCTGATAACAAATAATCAAGATAGGAAATATAATAGAATATTTTTATCAAGGTTTTTTTTTTTCTTACACATGGTCATAATGTATTTTGCTGTTTTCCTTACTTCACATTTTTATGCCTATGGCCACCCCTTGACTATTTCACTCGGCATTCGTGCACCGAAATCTGCTGCGTTTTTGCTTTATATACATTCTGCACCTCTGTAGCGCGACGAATGCAATATTGGTTTTACGATAATATATAGGCACATACTATTACCTGCAATTATATACGTCGAGTCGTATAGAAAATCGAGTTTTCGAGCAAACAGAGTTTCAGTAAAGTTGCCTATATCTTGCAAACCGATCATTTCCGTTTAAATAAACTCGATTTCTATCTCGGGACTGCTGAACAAATGTTTTGGAATATTAATGTAAGGTACAATATTTCCACGCAAAAGACTAAAAGTAACACAGGCAAGGGAAAATACCATATTATAAATATTGCTATAATTATATGATTATTATTATGATTATTGTATTAACGACAAAAATAAATGTATACCCCACCGCCATCAGCGTTCCGTTAATGCCGTCGTTTTGACAATATAATTAATGATGTAAAATTTCGGTAATAATCTTTTGGGAGAATATTCTCCAAATCGATAATTTTTGGTAATTTTCTTTTTTTCGCCATATTTTATAATTTAAAAATTGTATTTAATATTTTTGCTAAAATAATTCATTTTAGTATTATTGTCGTAGCCATAATTGTACAATTATAACAATAAAGATCGAATTTCATCATTATTAATGATTAATTAGTATTAATTAATATATCATATATATATATATATCAATATTTATATATAAATATTAGTTTTGTCGTGGGGTGGGGGTGTGGGAGGAAAAGGCACCCTACGGGTTTGTGTTGAACAATTTTGTAATTGGAACGCAGTTTTTATATTGTTAGGCTGAGCTCTTTTTCTTATTTTTTCCTAATTCGAGCACTGTAATTATCTATTTTAGCCGATAACAATTAATAAAGGTATAACAGGGTAGGAAATACAATGCAATATTTCTATCAATATATTTTTTTTGCACATGTCCATACTGTAAATTGATGTTTTTTTTGCTTCTTGTTTTTATGCCACCCCCTGGTTTCATGCGAGAATTTTACAATGCAAGTCGAAAATTTTTTTAATAAAATTTTTATATATTATAATATATAAATAGAATATTCGACGGCAAACAATAACAATTAATAGTATACGTATTTTTAAACGGATAAACGACAGATTTCACGTAAACAAAAAAATATTTATTACAAAAATAAATTATTACCTCAAGTACCTACCTACATTTATTAAACTATCTGGATTCTATAATTATAAATAAATTGTTTATAACTAAATTTGATTACGACGTTTTAATTTGTGTATTTTCGCAAGTTATTGTTACTTCGTGAGATTATTTTCCGGTAATAATCTTCTCGAGAATATTACTCACATCACTAACAATAATATATCGGAAATATGTAAAATACGTTTTCAACTAGCTTGCTAGTCATAATGAGTCATAATCATAATTATCATTACGGATATCCCATGATCAATAGGTATTATTCAAATGTTAGCACATCATTATTATATGCATTGATCAGTACACTACATTCTCAGACACTAATAACAAATAAAATTAAATACTAGCTTCAGTGCAATATCTATAGGGTGCAACTCCCTATAAGTTTAACACCTATTAAGTTGTGAAACCTGGAATTTGTAACTCGGTTTGAGTGTAACTTTTTTGAGTACAACACTTCATAAATAGAATTATTTTTGAGTGCAATTCGTATACCTTGGTTTATGTATATTTTCGAGAAAAATATTGTTAATTAATAACTTTTAAAAATATATTCAGTCTACTGTGGAAATTGGTGTTTGAATAGGTTGACAAAATAAGTAATCCAAAAATTGATTAAAATTACTATTCTCAGATTGTTATAACAACTCGAACCTCGCTTCTCTCGATTCTCGCCCGAGTGTAATAGGTTCTTTTACATCAATATCAATTCAATCAACATTTTTAAAAAAATTCCTCAAAAGTCTGACAATTTAAAATACATTTACCGTTAAATATAATATAGGTATAAAATATAAATTTATAATAATATATAATAGATAGACCTACCTACTCTCCACATAAGAAGTCACTATCAGTCTTTTCGTTTTTGAATTTGTATATAACCTACTATGAATACTATACTACACTTAAATATGGACTTGTCACAGGATATTATGTAACGCATAATGTAATTAAATATTCGGGATCTATGAAATCGGTATTTACAAAATTTAATTCAAACAAATGAAAAAAATGAAAATGATAATAAATCCGGCTTAATTTTAAATTATTGTAATATTGTTATGAATTAAAATATCTGTTTACACTTGCATTATCATTTTGTTTATTCAAGACGTCGTGTTTCACCCTTGTACATACGAGTATATTATTATTAAGATACCAAGACTCTTTCATCCATGACATTGTTATTATTTATTCCATGTCTGTGGAACATGCGTAGTGATAGCGAAAATGGAATTATAGCTGACATGCCTATTTACTTATGCTATGGGTATATTCAGAACCACTCTGCTCCGATTGGTTTATTTATCATTATTGGTTTTGTATATCATTTGTTACGATTTATCGATACTATTTTAGTACCATTTGTTTGGCTTAGGATTTATTTATTGTTTGAAAAATACATAGGTAGAATTATTATACTTGTTGATAATTCTATGGAAAAATGTAACTATATTTGATTATTTTCTTTAGGCACCTACTTGTATATGGATGGTATACTTTTTACTTATAGTTTATACTATATAATTTATTAGGTATAGCTCGTATAATATAATAATATATTGGTGCCTAGTACCTACCTAGATATTTATAAAATAACCCTATTCACTTTGCATACATTTATAAATTAGGAGGTTTCCTCGAATATTGTGTTTTGAATATTCTAAATTCATGTTAATTAACAGTAAGTAATTTTGAATTTATTGAAATTACACGCTAAACATTGTATGCAAGTAGATTTATATACTGCGTAGTGTTTTATATTATATAGGTGCACACGACAATAAAATAAATTTGTTTAAACAAAACGGCAGGAAATTTAAATGAGCCATTTAGAGCAGAGTAGTTCTGAATGTACCTACAATTGCGTCCGGGAAACACGAATCCGAAGTCCGGGGCTTCGAAAAAGGACTACAAGGTCGCTGAAGCCGATTTAGGAAGTACGAGGCGATAATACGATGGAAAAACGTTGAGTGATAACGGAAACGGGACCGAGTCGGGAACCACATCTTTCTTCCCAACGTCGAAAGCTCGGAAAAAAGGCGAAAACCCAAAGGTACGAAAGGCGTAAAAGATCTCAAACGATCCGAAAATAGTTTGAAAACGCGTCGAATAAGAGGTTTTTTCATACGTTTATATTACATTATACAATTTACACCATATATAGGTAATTACTATATTTACAATTAATAACATTTTCCGTTAACATTTTGGTCGAAACCGGATTTTTCTTTGATGGGTAATTTTGGATATTATCGAAAGCCGTCTAAGCCATACACAAACTCTACTACATGCAGTAAACTGTTGGAAACTTGCTTCTTAATGATTCCGTCGAACAGCTTTGGTAAAATAATACGGACCCTATTATGGATACCTACTACATCTCATATTATATAACATTTGACCGATAATATTGAAATAAATAAATTGTAAGTCGATGAATAGATTATCATAATATATTTTATTTATAAAATTACATAATACTTATATAGAAGGATTAAGATTTTTTCCCCAATGGCCGTAGGCGAGGAGGATGAAAAATATCAACGAAAAAATTAAAGGAATGACATATCCCCGTATCTTTTCAAACTTTGATTTTTCCATGATATGCTGAAACGTTGTCAGCTTATGTGCATCGTCTATATATATACAGTATACCCTCTAAACCAGAGTTAAATTTATTCCCGTGCGCAACCCAATCGAATGGTTTATAAAGCTGTTATTTTTCTCGTAACGTGTCACTCCGGCACGTCTATAATCATTATAAGCTGTTTTAATGACCGCGGCAAAAGTACTCACCTACTATAAAATGTCTTGTCACAGATCTTAACACGAATATTATAATTGATGTGTACGAGTAATCGTTTTAGAGCTATTGAACTTATATAGTTTTACATCGTATATTTATAGACTTATTTACCACTATACGTATACAATATATAATATACTGTATAATAGTCCGTGTAATATATCATTTTAGGATTGATAAATAACGACGATAAATCCCAAACACGCCGAACACCGTCGAAAAATAATGACAATATTGCCTATACTCAAACAGGTATACCTGACACTGGTATAAAACATATTATACCTACGTAGGTATAATGTAAAATAAAAAAGATTTACAATCTACAGCACTTTATGAGCAACGCGGTCTCCCGAGAGTGTACCTACGGAGAATAACGTGTATATGATTATCGATGTTTTCGGAATATCTACACGGCATAAACATCAGCTGGATCGTATAGTGCGCCTTAATGGCCGAGTAGTCATTATAGTACCTAAATAAAATGGTTATTTCAACACGATAAATGGATAATAATATACGATTGAATCAATATTATGTAGTAATTATATATTATATTATTATTATCATCATAATACACTTCATAACACGAAAGAGAAAAAGTTGATAGTAAAAATAATAAAAATGTTCAAATAACTCCGTACATCTGATAACAGCAGCTGAACTTCATGCGAAGTAAGTCCAAACAGGTAGGTATGTATATATATTATATATATTATATATATATAATTATTAGTCATCTTTCGAGTATTTTTACCGCCATGAATTTGATATTGTTTTGTATCCAATAGAGATTTTCAATAAACGTGTTTTACAATGTACATATTTTATGGTTAAGTATGAGAAATAATTAAAAATAAATATAACATGTGTATGGGGTTTTTTTTTTTTTTTTAATATTATTGAAAAATACATATACCTACGGATAAACACGCATACATAATTGATCATAATATATTGCCAATGAAAATAATTAACTTAAATTATAAAAAGCCGGTCAGTAGAAATTGGAAGTAATTCGATCGTCGTAAAATACAAAAATAAAATATTTCAATTCAACAATTTGTTTTACTTTTATGATGTCACAATATTATTTATTATTTCAATAATATGTTCTACAAATATATTATACACCTATCACTAATCTCATGATAACTTTATTATTTGGTATAATACAGTTAAAATTTGTATGGTTAATTTATGAATATATAAAGATTAAATATAATCAATTAATAATATTAATTTAATATTATTACGTATTGAGTGACCATATAATATTATATTGTTATACATTATAAAATATACTTGGGTGGAGTGAAGGAACATTTTTTTCGAATTCGGCTTCGCGATAAATGGGAAAAGTTGCCCATTATAGACCTTATTAAGCCCTCAAAATTTGGGAGCGATCGGACGATGTCTTACAGTTGCGCATTTGGGTCAAAGTTTCAAAATGTTGATAAAATTCGAAAACTTTTACAAAGAAATTCAAATAAAAGTTATGCGCTTTTTTATGTTCTTATACTGGGTGTTTCCTGATAATTTAACGCTGCTAGAACATATTGAAACTAAAAAATACCAGGTAATACCTTTGTAGCCTGTAATCAGTGGCAGGGAATAGGAAAAATGGTGAAATTTTCGGTTTGTACGGAAATTTACCTACATATGTTTCATATATAAAATATGTATAAAAAGAAGTTATTATTCATTGTTAGGTAGGGGGAAAAATCAAATTTCAGAATGTTTATAAATTAATATACATTGGTAAAATTTTTTTGAAAATTGTATCACGCCAATGTAGCGATATAACATATATTTTATGACAATTTCAAATCTCTAAATTTATTATTTCTGATTTATTAACATTTTTTGTTATTCTCTGTAGTTAGATAAAATTTTTGAAGTATTTTTGTAAGAATTTTAGATTTGTAAGAATTTAATTAAGAATTTTTGAAATTTTTGATGTACCATCTATAATACATTTCTTATCAGAAAGATTTTTATCAAAAAGAAACTTACTCCACTTCTTATACACAAGAAAATGTACCTATATATTATTATAATACACATACTAAAAAGCAATACACGAAATTTCAAAATTTTATAAAAATTACTGGGAAATGAACAATTGTAATAATGTTATACATTATTCGATACCCATTCCACTATACTTGTTATAGTTAATAATTGGTGTAGGTATATTTTGAATTTCAAATTTATAATATTTACTATAATATTATTACTATAGCTAAGTTAAAAAATATTAAATTATTAACTTAATATTAACTTTTTAACTGTATAGTAAATACCACCTTTGATGAGTATTATAGTTTTTAAAGTAGGTACATGTTTTTTTTTTTTTGTAATTTTTTTGAGAATTTTTGGACAAAATAGACGAGAGAACAAAATATTTCAATGCAATGAGTCGAGAAATGGCATCTCCGATAGGTACTTCCTCCTTTCAACCACTGTAAAACTTATATTCGTGAGCACAATATTATATTGTACACGTTAAAATGACTATAATGATCGGGTCGTTGTTAGGCCATTACTATAATATAGTGTACAATTTAATACGAGTATGATCCAGTCGAGAACACGACTCTCTAATCTCTAACATTTAGTCAAGATTAATTTTTAACAATTATTATTATTTTTTAATTAAACTTTAATGATAGGTATATGGTAAAATCGACAATGGCCGGGAGTTATATGTTATTTTACTGTATAAATACTGCACATTATATCGTATTATCGTTAAACGAAATTTGAGTAGACGAGTGATGTGCATTAACAATATTATAGTATTAAGTGTACAGGCACGATTAGTATAAGCGGTAATCTAGAGAGGAAAAGGACGCTCGTCAAAAATAATATTCTTATACGGAATTTAGCAAAATGACAACATATTTACAGCTTATAATAGGTAGTATTATATTTTTAATAATTATGTACATTAATAATTATCTCCGAGTAGTAATATCAAAGTATATTATTATAAAGTGTAAACTTTGTAAATTATCTTAATACATGTGTAAAGAGATGAAATTATGATAAATTCTTTATCGCCCGACACCATCTCACAGATTACCGTCCATGATGAACATCCACTAGTTATAAAACACTATTATTTTTGAACTCAACTATATAGTTGATTATTTTTGCCATGAACAATTTTAGTTTCTTAACTATAACTTCATTAAATTTTCATAGTAGGTATTAGGTACTTATCATTTTACAATTAATTTCCATACTCATACCCATTAGAGTTAACTGTGCAATAAGGGTGAACGATACACTCAAATTACATAATATATTCTAATTACAAAATACAATGAATAGTTATTAATAATTTCATACCAAGTTGATTTTTTAAAAAGTAAGAGGTGAGAAAAAATAATTACATTTTTAAAAATAATTTTCACTTTATGAATTAAAATTATTTTTATTAAAAACATAAAGCAACAACTTTTATTTTAACCCTTATCGTATAGAATTGTAATCAAACTACGTTGAATATATTTATAATTTATATTACATAATAAACTATTATAGTTTATAATTATAATAATATTGTTCATTTGTACAGTATTATTAAAGGACAAATGGATATATGAGTAAGTTGCGGACTATGTAAGTATAATTTCCAGACATAATATGTTCATATTATTTTATATAAGTGCATATAGATCAGAAAACGATAACAATTATGATTTCACATACTTTTACCATGACCATGATCAATGACCACTGATCACCGTACATTAAAATTCAAAAAATGACCTCTTCAATGTAGCAACTATAGGCCCTATGAAAAAAAAGATTTTTACTCCAAAACTTACTTGGCTCTACCCGACAAGTGTATACGTACAAAAAAGAAAATCACAACATTGTTACATCTAAAACACATAATATATTGTAAGTTGGCAGGTTTGTTATTCTGTTATTCAAAATAGGTAAAGAATTGATTTTTATTCAGTAAACATACAGTATTATAAAAATACATTTATATAATTGAAATTAACAATTTATAAGTACCTACCTATTATAATCAAAAAAATACACCGAAAATGTGAGTGTTGTTCCCTATTGTTCAACGAATCTGCGCCTCCATCCTGCGGACAGAAAAATGTAAAAAACAAAATGTTCTCTAATCAAATATTCCATATCATGTATAAACCAAAATAAATATTTCAAAATATCAATTATCTCGACTAATTTTTTTCTAAAACGTTATCGTAACGGATATAATGTATATAATATTTCACTATTTCTTAAACTGTTAAAATGTTTCTTGGGCGGTGTAGATAGGTGGTTGAGTGGTACATTGCGTGGTAAAAATTATTAAATTATTAACATTATTATTTTATACCGTCGTACGTTTGATTCGGTGTGTTTGTGCGCATGACTCCTTGAAATTCTATATTGGGTCTTAGCTACCGCAGAAAACGCATTAATCTTAAATATTTTCATCATCGTACATAAGTGCACAATACATTATATTGCAGGTATATATTATACGATTATACTGTTTTTGAATGGATCATTTTAACTATTATAAACAGCCCACTTATTGTTCAATATTGATTTTTTTTTACGTGTATATATATATAGTTATATTATATTTATATGTACTGTATAAATTATCATTGGTACACAATGATATACTGCTGATAATTATATATTTAGATATTGTAAAAATATTAAAGAAAACGGAAATAACAATATATAAAAAATTATTTATCTTTACAATAATTGTATATAAAGTGTAACGCAAAAAATATACATAAATGTATATACAACAAGGCGTTGTGTGCCGTATAATATGCAGCTGTCCATTGATGCTGCCATTTTTTTTTCCCCCCGATCTTCGTATAATGAATAATCGTATATTTTTGTTTTGCACGTACCTAAGTTATTTGAAATTGGTACTCGACACGCTCGCACACTATCACATCATCATATTAAAACCGTGATGAATTTGAGAAAACTTGAATGGATTTGAGACGTGGTGATTGTTCCGTTTCCCTAACGTTTTGGGGAGTGTATAATATTGATTTTGAGAGAACTTTACTGTAACAACTTCTAAATTTCCCATTATATAAAAAAAAATAAATAGAGGTGAATAATACTACCTAATTGTAAGCAAGGATGGGCAAAGTTAACGATAAAGTTAGCTAACTATAAAATTCAATTATAATTACCAAAATTATTTTTAAATAGCTCAGAGTTGCATGTTAATAATACTAGTTTAAATAAAATGTAAAAACCTTCTTTTTTTTATGATAATGCAATGAGAATTCATTATACACAAAAAAAAAGATAAGTATAATCTACAATAATATAAGGTAGACAATACGTTTAAATTTATAGTGTACTTTTTTTTCAACAATTTATGGTAAAATGCTCTCGCATACTTAAAAAGTTTTGTTTTTGAAACAAACGAAAATCAACTAGTTTTGGACCTACTCGCGGACTTTTTTTAAAAAAAATAATCTGATTGGAAATTAGAATTAATTGTAGCCATAAATAATGAATTTCCTAAAATAATTATCTCGTTACATAATAATTAAATTGACATTTTCAATTGTACTTTTTTATAATTCAAAAGTAAAGAAACCAAATTATTTTTGACAATAAAACTTTTATCCTAATAATTAAATTATTATAATTCTTTAATAAAATATTAAGGTAGTGATATTTTGACAGATTTACAGTACATTAAAGCAGCTGGTGAAGTGAAAAATTGAAAAATAACTTAACTTTAATCTATTAGCTGGTAGATTTATATCCTAAAAAAATGGTTTTAAACAAAGGGCCAGTATATAATACATTATATGGTTAGGAGTTTTGAATAATGATAAAAATAGGTATTATTTCAAGTTTATGATAAAACACATAACTATCTTATTGCTATTCTCTGAATATTATTATAAATGTTTAACCCGTATATCTGGTACGTACTTAATTTAGTCTGTGATTTATGGCAGAGCACCGGCTGATAATACTAGCAGAAAAGCAATATTGTGGTTATCACAAAAGTTGATACCGTATACCTATAATTTTTGTCATGGTTAGGACAATCAATGTATAAAAGTCGAATGATAATAATAATGATATTGAAACTGACCCATTCTAACCCGTTCTGTCTACGAAACATTCAGACATCACTTTATCAGCTAGGTAAATTATCGTTGAATTGGAAACAAAATTGTTTTTCTTTTACATAGTTTATATTTTTCACTATGATTCGTGGAAGAAAACATTGGTGACATTGCTTATTCTATAGCTGTATATCGGCTTACAAAATAATGACTATAATTCAATATATTAGGTTATATCATATTGTATTCCCATGATTAAAACGGTGATCTATTAATGAGCACCCTCCATTTTTAATTCGTCAATTACAAAAGAGTGTGTGCTTATTTATAATTAATTCCGTTCGGAACGAATATAATATTATAAATCATCGTTTTTTCCACCATTATTTATTTCAACGTGACTGAAATGTTAAGGTGGAGAAACATCAGTGTAGTGTAGTAGTGGGTCGCATTATATTGTCGCCGTTTCCGTTTGACGTGAATAAAATTAAAAACAAAGATATTATATATGGGAAAAGACAACGTCGTGCACAAATGATAAACATCTGAAGACGTCCTATACTGAAAAACCATTTATCTACGGTGCAGATGGATCCATATACGCACGTATATATATATAGGTAGATAATATAGTGTATAGTATTATACCAAGAGGTAACCTGGTAACTGGTAAGTGTAGTTGTACTTATACAATATATGATATTTATCATATATCGGAAAAATATTTTCAATTCAAAATACTAAAAATATCATTTTTTTTTTTTTTTTTTTTAATCGATACGTGCAGGAGATAATAAAAAAAAAATTCTATGATATCACCGGATATCATATCATATTCGTGAGTACATATTATTGTTAATGTCATCAAGTTCTCAAAACCAGAAACAAATGAGAAATAATAAAAACGATCTGATTCCGGTGCGTTAAATTGGTAAATACATCATGCAATATTTTGTACCATAGGGCGTAGAGTAATAAATAATAGTACAAAAAGATTAAAGAACATATTTTATTATAAAGGTACAAATAAATGATTCCATTGAAAATAAGTTATTTTAGTTTTAACAGGGCAATATTGTATGATAAAATGTATAATGATAATTATGAGGATCTATTTTAATTTCATTATTATTCATATAATATTTTTTGTAATTGATAATAAATGACTATTTTTATTTTTAAACTAAAGATATCCATCTATAGTATCTATACTATAGAGACTAATACAAACAATACACGCAGACATCGACATTTTAATTTTTAATATTAAGAATGATAAACCAAAACGTATAGGTAATTACTAAAATAAATAATTTTCATGAAGTGAAATAATGGTCTAATCAAGTCTTGAACCCGTAAAAATTTTTTTTTTTTTTGATAACTAAAAACCGATTTTAAGTTCTGTCATGGATAACTAGTAATCTAAAAATATATTTTGGGATTTTAAATATACCAATAATCGTTTTGTGATGTTACCAGTAATTTTGTGTTATTATGTAAAAAGTCATAAAAAAAAAACACTTATCCTTCTTCAAAATCAAAAACAATATATATTATCATTTATAAAATATTATTATTACTATTATTTGTATTATCTTTTATTTCATCTTTCGTTTATTATTTGTACTTTATAATATTTTGTACATCTATTATTGAATTGTAATATTATAACATTGTTATTTATTATTTGAAATTGGAACATTTTTAGGGTACATAACATGGCCTTGGATCTTCCAAGAGGAAGCCACACACCATTTTTCAGGGGTTTTGTATATTCATTTTTTATTACATTTTAAGAAAAATTAAAGTCCAACAATTTATAATATTTTAAAACTAGCTTAAAAATATTCTCGTGTTAGTACTACTTTGTATTGTTGTGTAATCACGATATTTGTTAAAAATAACCATGTTTTACTTACTTTTGTACTTCAAGTATTGTAGCTTTCAAAAGGATCGTAGATAATTAATATTGGCACCAAATAAAAGATGAGAATTTTTCTAACATTGACGGAAAATTTTTCTTGAAAGTATTTAACATCTGTAATGGTTGAGCCTTAAAAAGTAAACATTTTACAATTTTAAATTACTTGTAAAAATAGTTAACGGAAAATAGTATCTAGCATCAATGTCATTATTTATACTTCTTGTTAATCATTATATTCTGTGTATTATGTAGCGTATATTCATTACAAAATGTTATTTTAATATTGTATACCGACCTTTTATACAGTTTAATTTTTAATTTTTAATTTGTAATATTAAAATAATTATTAAAATTCAATTAAATTCAAAATGATTTTAATTATATATTTAATGAATATTTCGGGTCTAGAAGGTAGAGACCAAAAAGCTGGACGACTGGTAGTCGTAAAATATATAAAGATTTTTAAACTAAGAAGCGGCTATTCTAAAATTAGTCCGTTTTTTTAAACCGGTTATTGATAATATCTTATTTCTTATAACAGACAAGACGATTTCAAACCTACAATTCCAAGTCATCATAGGAATCAAGGGAAGCCGATGTCGTAGAACGAATGACGGACTTCCTCAAGAGTCTGTGCTTGCACCCACTTTATTTAACTTGTATATAAGCGACCTACCAAAGACATAAGGTACAAAAATCCAATTTCCAATTGCTATCGCAATAGAATATCAATCCAAAAATTTGACCCAAGGCGAAGAAACACTTTAAATGAAGATCAAAAATAATTTAACAGATATTTTTGAAGATGGTAGCTCAAACCAGACTCAAACAAGACCGAGGTGTGTGCTTTTAACTTGAAAAACAAGCAACCAAGTAGAGAGCTAGAGGTAGAGCTCAACAACGTCCGAGTTGGTCATAATTTTATTCCAAAATATCTCAAAATAGCTTTAGACAGAAGGCTAACATTAAATAGCCATATTGAAAATACAGTAAAGCAAGTAAGTTCACGGGTAAATATAATATGACGAGTAGCGGGATCTGAATAGGGAGCACATCCAAAGACTCTGTGAACTGCGACTATGGCACTGGTCCTATAGTACGGCTAAGTATGGTGTCTTAGTGTAGATCAATAGCTCACACGTAAAGCAAATCAACGCATAATTGAATGAAGCTATGAGAATAATAACCGGTGCTGTGAAGTCGACCCAAATATAATTGTTGCCCATCCTGTCGAATATTACTCGTATGCCATCTCATATTCGAAGGAACGAGTCACTGGCCAGAACAATAAAGAAATGGAAAGAGGACAAAAACTCACTACTGTACCAAATATTACATATAGACTCAAATAAAGGAAACCCCCATGCGTCACTGCTGAAAATTTAATAAGTTAAAGCTTCTGTGGCTTGGCAACACGGAAAAAAGAATCCCTTAATCCATCTAAGTCCTAAGATGTTAGAGGGAATGTACCAAGATGTATGTGGTTGACAGTGAATTGAATCAGAACAGGGGATGATAGATGCGGACACCTTTTACATAAATTGAAGTATAGAGATGACTCTTCGTGCGATTGTGGAGAGACCAAGCAAACAATAGATTATATAGTGACGGAGTGCTCAAAAATACTTTTTTCTCAGTGTCTGACGGGTATTTACAACTCTCAAACAATTTTTTTTATATTCGTATTCATTTTTCATTTTATTGAACCTATAGTATCAATATCCACCTTAAAAATACCATAGACTATTATTTCTGCTACTTCTATATTTTTCCTCTCTTTTATCCAATTTTCACAACACTCAGTTCTATACAAAGTCGTTGTACCTTCATACAATGTTATACATTTTTAATTTAACCCAAAAAGGTAACTTTTTACCATATAACACAGCCGGCTTCTTTTATATTGAACTACAATTTTTTTTAGGTTTCTACGTCGTCTAAAATTTCTCCGTCTTCTTGCATAGAATTTGGATGCGCTAGTTTCGAATCAGATTTATTATTCTAAAATATACGGTGCTTGTGTGTGATTCACAATAAATTATAATTAGCAATCTTCAGTTATAAAAACTTCGGTTGAAATTCAGCTAAGGCTTAAAAAGGGTGGACAGAATCGACAATACATATAATCGGTAAAAATAATATAGTTACATAAATCTAGAGTATTACAAAATACGAACCAACTATATGTTGCTCATTGTACACTAAGTTTGTATATTAATTTATCATTTATTTTATTTTTTCAATAGGTTATCTATCTTTCATCCTTCTACCTCGCGGTGGAAAATCATTGCCATCGTCACTGAAGTGTACCTACGATTATGTAAAATAATATTATTAAAAAGTTTGCGATATCATTATGGTCAATTGACGTGGTTGTGTTCGTCCGGTATGGTCCTGAACCCTGTTATAATATTATTATATTGTATTATTATTATGACACAATAAAAATATGTTTAAAACACGATCACCGGTAGCGTATACCTACGTATACGCATAAATTGAAACGCGCGGGAGGTCGCTGGCAGTGGTTTTTGCAAAAAAAAAAACCAAAACTCTTTCACGCAGATGGACAGAGAGACGTATAATTTTACGATCCTTAGACAAAATATATGTGTGTATATATATATATATATAAATATATTCATTGTTTAAAATGTATATAATATTATATATACAAATAATTATATATTGTATGTGACGGGGACGTTTGGGCGTATACAATGTAGCCCAACCGGTTATATAACCAGCACTGTATGACAGTTTATCGACGACAATATGGTTATTAATTGTTAAATCTGTGGGAATTTTATTTTATGATTTCAATCAATTATACCAAGCTCGTGAAAAATAATGATAGAGACTTTGGTTAGAAAGAGAAACTAAAAGTAAGCGAGAACGATAATACGATATCATAATATTATATTATTCAGATTATTCGGAGAAAAAACTTTTACATTATTCCCTATTTTATTTTTTAATTATTGGCTGTTTTCATCATAACCATATCATCATATTACCATTGGTTCGAATCTGGTTGAATTATTGGAGGGACTATATATATTATTATATAATATATAATTACCAACTAATTAAAATGTTCTCGAATCTCGATGCGCTCGATATTAAAGTTTCAATATTGATGTATAATATATTATAATTTAACATTACGTATCACATATCGCCATTAACGATAAACTTGTAATGAAATTAACTGATGAATCATATCTTAACATATTAACATGAAAAATAAATAAATTATAGGTTATAGGTTAGAAAAAAATTATTTACTATTTAAAACATATCAAAATCTAAAACGTATAATAACACTGTGCTTTTTTGTTAGATACTTTACCTGTTTGTTTTTCGCCTTCTAAATAGGTTTTATGTAGGGAGACGTTTTATTTTATTTCCCACATAACATTGAAAATACGGTTTTTTTTGATAAGTTATTTAATCATACTTATACTTGAATTTATTTTGATTATAGTTACCTACCATTGATACAGGCTGGATAGAACCTAAATTTAAGTCCCTTAAATCAATGCAGTCGGTCAGATATAGAATTATTTGTAATTTCGGAGTCTGTTTGTTGTTCCACACAAACAGATTCATTAACATTTTCATGTTTAATTGATAAATCAATAAATCGATAAAACATGGGTTTGTGGATACCAGATGTTTTTTTTTTTATTAAACGAAATGTTCTTACGTCTTTTAGCAAAAGTATCCATATATAAATACATTTAAATATAATAATATTTCAAACTATTTTTGAGGGGACATGCCAAACTTTTAGGTAGGCTAAACCCCTTCAAGTCCCCCTCCAGATTTCCGCTAATATATATTACAAAGATAATAACAGTGTATAATCAATATGTTTAAGTCAGTTATTGCGTATATTGTACATATCTACCTGATGTATAATACTTTTGTGCCGCATATGTAAATAATGAGCGGACATCGTCACGCGACGTGCATTAACGTTTACGTATGGAAAATATACGAACGGGTCCAACGATGGGTCAGCTCCTACGCAAACAATCAGGTGGATTCAACTTTTGATGATTACTATGTTATTTGTTTACGACTTTTCCGATTGTTCAGAAGAAAAAAAAAATTAAATTTGTGTATTTTTTCAGGATAATTGTCTATGTTTTTGGACTTTTTTAGTTGATTTTCTAATGGAGTTAAGGTCAAATTATAGGCGTGACCGAAACAAATACACATAAACCGTATTTAGTTACAACTGTTACGTACTCGACGGGGTGTTTCGCAGCAAATCGGGGGATATTTTTGAATTAAACGGTCCGAATGACCGAGCAAGCCAGTGAGCCTGCCCGGTTTACGTATAGGTGCGCAACTAAAAAACTAAAAGAAGTATGTATGTACTATGGCGAATTAGTCTTGTCATCGTGACAACGTTACGTTAAAACACCATACGGAATCGTGTCGTAAAAATGAAAAAAAAAAAAAAACAAAAAGTCCAACAATGAGCATAACGAAATTTTTGATATGCAGCTCGTTGGTTCTATCTAATACACAGAAATAGTCGTAATCAGTAATAACTGACTTTTCGTACGATATAATTAGGTATCTACTCACTTCTGTGTAAATCATTCGATAATGCACTTATAGAAAATCCATATTTTCTTACAAACAATCCGTTTTTTTTTTTTTTTTTTTTGGAGCTTTTTATGTAAAACGGTGCATTTTGGAAACAAAAAAAAAAAAAAAAACAAAAAAATCGATTTCAAAGTATCAACAGATACGTCTTACTGAACCGTGAACTATTGTATAGACGTAATTCTGTGACGTTATTTAGTGTATTAAAATACAAAGCCTAAAAATTATGACATTATAACAAAATGTCGTGCAAACATTAATAAAAATTACATAGATTGTAGATAAAATATGTAACATTATTATATAAGCCTATAAATCATATGTATAATTAAGTGGAACGATGACAATCGATTCCGTGAACAATAATTCCGTAAACGTAGGAGAGAAAACGGATAAATAAAAATAATATGTAACATTTTACGAAATATCACGATGTGTACTTATACACTAAATCTTGACGATTAGGATCGGACAACATATTAGATATATTATTGTGTTTGAACAATAATAATTAACACCGACCGTCCACAAGTCGCTTGCCGATTCTTCGCCGGGGTCACCGGGAGAGCGTACGATTATTATTATTAGATAATAATGCGTTATTAAAATATAATGGTGAAACGGCTGTTTATTAAAATCGTGAATATGAAAGGTATATTTTATAAAACAACAACAAATTTAATTTCTTTTATGTCGGTTCATAAAAATGATCATTCGTACGAACAGAAAGAGAAACTGTTAATTGTTTTAAACGTATAAAGATATATTAATATTAATAGCTGCGAGGTGTTTGTAAAAATATACAGAATGATGAAGGTATTATACATCATTATTTCCACGGTAAACTACAACATTTCACCGTCTTCGGAATTCCGAAAAACCAATCGGTAAACTTATTTTTAAAAATATTTAATATTCTATTAACTATTTTGAAAAATTATGAAAAGTACATTAAAAAAAAAAATAAATGTTTAAAATACTATTCAAATGCTAATTTTTGAAATACATTGGAAATATATTATTCAATATTACTACGCGACGGGTAGTAGTTTTTAGAATATATTTTGGAATACCAACTATTCAATTATTTAAAAAATTAACTAGTAGACTTGTAGAAAATAACTAAATACATACGTGTACAAAATAGAATTAAGGTTTATTTAAAATAATATACTTGAATGAATTTCATAACGTATTCATATTTAATACTAAAATGAAAGAGCTAGGTAAACAGAAATATTCATATATTTGTAATCTTTAATCGTGAGTACATTAGATGCAGTGGTATCATTGGTCAGTTTTTGTGTATATCGAAGATAGATAATATATTTATTCTCAAGTAGGTAGTTAAAAATTTATATAATTGACTTATATTTAAAAAAATAAATAGAGTAGTTACCGAAATACTTTTAAAACAAAAAATACTTAAAACAGTATTATAATCCTACTAAAATACGAAATTTAGGTATTTAAAACAGTATAACATACGAATTGCATATATAAATAAATACATTTATTGAAAATACTTACTCGAAACATTTTGAAAATACTGTAACATTAATAGCTGTGAAAAATTAGGAATGATCGTTATTGCAGCTCTATAGTCATAATTCTGCCAAGTCCAAATATAGCAGCGTTTGATGATTAAATTATTAACCGAATGTATCTAAAATCGCCATAAATTAATATCTATAATTAAATAGTGACGCAATATTATTATTTGAAATATAATATTTTAGAAAGAATTTAAAATTAAAAACATCAGGTCCTGGTCACACTGAAGATTGTTGTCACACTACAGAAGGTGGCTCGCAGTAAGTTGTTTTTCGTTTTATTATATAATATGTTGTACAAACTATAAAATGTATAAGTGCAAATGTAAATATTAAAAGAATAAAATCGTTATATTATCATGCTCGCCACCATGACATGAACTTTAAGCAAATAAAACATTGATTTTTCATTCGAAGCTAATAACACAAACATACCTGTATAAAATATTAACATTGTAAAACATGTGTTTACTAAATAAATATTTAGACATTAATAATATTTTCATTGTTAGAACATAATATTCGATTTTTTTAATAAACTACGTCGTCGGTAGATATCTACTTACAATGGACGTGTACACGATACCCGTATTGTCAGGCATGTGTCCTAACCCTTAACCCTTTCAGTGCTACATAGTTTTTTGCATTGTTACCCTCTAGGACTGCATAAAATTGATATTTTTTTATTTCCAATTTACGTATACATTTTCGAAATCATTCAAAGACATTAATCAAAGATAAAAATTTTAAAAAGTCAATATTGACTGAGATACTAACTTTTAAATATTTGCGGCCAGTGGTTCCCAAAATGACACGATTATCGGATAATCAATAAATAGAATGAAATAATGTATCTTATTGAAATATAATTGTTTATAAACATTTTACAGACATTTCTAATAATTTTAAACTCGAAACGTGAAACGTTTCCTAACCTAACCTAAAGTGTTCTATGGTTATGTAAGCAGATACCATGTTAATCTAATGAAATTATTTTATAGTATATTATAGAAAAAATGATTCATAAAACTTTTTAACTTTTTTTATAAATAAATCATATACGAATATGATTCAAAGATAGTGTTATCGTTTGGTAAAAATATATAGTATAGCCAACAATAATAATCGAATTGAGCTGAAAAACTAATAGTTTGTTCGTGAATTACATTCATATTACCTAATATTAAAATTACTACAAAATCGCGTAAATTAAATGGCGTAAAAACATTTTTAAAATATAAAAAGACAATTACAATAAATCACAGATTTAGATATTATATTATTATTTAAGCGTCTTATCCACTCGTTTAAACCGGCTGTTACTCGCCTACATAAAATTGACCGCGGTATAAATTAAAATATAATGACATTTATAAATGACGCGACATGCTAAAATGAGCAAAACATTTATTATTTTAAATGTACATTTTCCATATTATGTCATCTAAAAGACATTTTTATTCCACTTAGACGATTACATTTGCATTGTATTCATTAAATGTTATGTACAAATTCATTGCTCCACCCAACAGTGGAGGCTTTGGCTTGTTAAATTTACGATTTAAAAAGTTTCTGTGGTGGTGACGATCTAGAACAACTCACAAATCGTCGTAAACTAAAGTGATTCAAATACTCATTTTGATAACTCAATTCTAGGACTACTCGAATAGATTTTGGTAAGTTAGCACATCCTACATTATAGATATGCTAAACTTAAACATTATACTTGCAGTGTACTATCTACCTTGCCACAAATGTCACCAGAATTATAGAATTGTACTCACATTATCACGTACTCGTCTCTATATTGTCTAATCTATAGAACAGCTAAATGGAATGCGCTTAGAATCGAAAATCGTTACACAATATCTAACAATCTAAAAAACGGTATAATGCATGAAAAATATAATTTTCGAGTTAGTTTCATGATATTGTCTGTACTACTAATTACTGCACTTGTTATAACGATTTTTCTGTAATGACAATAGACAGCATATAGTAATGCATATTATGCATTACTTGAATTGATGATACGGACTGTTTTCTTTAACAAATAGTCCTGTATTGCTTATCACATATCCGTGTTTCGATTGACAGAATTTTTTGAAAGGTGCAGTTATTTGTCGGTGTTCTCATCATGCCCATATTAGACCTGTGTGAGTAGTCTCCAAAACCAATTTGTCCTTGATCACATTATTAAGAATAATTTATTTGACTTGATAATTGGTAAAAAATTATCATAATTAAAATGTCGTAGGCAGAACATGAAATTAAACTGATTAGGTATAAAATGCATACCGTCAAACTTATCCTTTTTTTTTTTATTATTATTTTATTAAATACAAATGTATTTGCTCCCTTGAAAATATTTTATTTTTCCGCTGTATTATTCAAGATTTGCTTAGAGTTTGATATTGTACATGTCTGACAGTATAATTTATAGGTATCTCATAGTATCACCAAAAATAATAAGTTTTGAATGCATTTTTAACTCTTAATATTCAGAACCATATTTAAAAAACGCCAAAATAAACTATGAACATTGAACATAATGAAACTCAATTCAGAAAAAAACATCCACATTTTTTTTAACGAAAAACTCGAAATGTATACTAAAATCTAAAAATTTGAATTCATACTCGAATCTAATCTATATACCGATTTATCGCTAAATTATTATTGCCCTCATCGGTACGTTGTCCAACTCTCGCGGAAATCGAATATCATGATAGATACATATTTCCAAATTAGAGTTTTTATGCTATTTCTAATAGTATATGAATATTATTGCGTGTCACACGAAACGTTTTATCGAACAATACGTACAATACTACTAAGTATTTACCGAAACAAACAAAAGCAAAAAAGGGTTTCCGTCGTTTTAAAACCTGCACGACCACGTCCATCATATCGTGTTCTGGTCCAATAATTTTCTCTCGGGTCCAAACCACGACGAAAAATATTTCTATAGTATAGACTCTTTTACATGCAAATAATATTATGTAAATAAATTGGAATTTGCATCCCAAAAGCTTCTCAATTTCAATTTTTGAAAAGTACTTCCTTATTCATACCTAATTTTTTTAATTTATTGTTGACTTTATAATGAGATCTGAATGAACTTATTTTATTATAATATTGCGTTATTCAAATAATTCAAATTATCCAAATTATTGCTTTATATAAATTCAATAATAATGAATGCAAATCAAATTATATATTAACATTTTTAAATTTCTGAAATAAGTATGAAAATGATTATAACTTAAAATCACATTACCATGTATGAATATTAAAAAAAAAAAAATTAGTATGGATGTTATATTAATTATAGGGATGTATATTATATATTATATACATGATAATTTAATTGAAATAACAAAAATTAAATAAAAAAATATATTTATAAAAAACCTGATGATGACTTACGGTCGAAACTAGTTGTTAACTATAATATTTTTACGAATACTCTATGCACATTTTCTTTTTTATAATATACAATTATTTTTATTTTTATAAGAATATTAAATTTTTTTAATTAAATAATTTTTAATTTTAAATCTTACAGTTATATTTAATATCAATGATAAATCGACCCAAAAGTGGGATAAAACTATGTAACTATGAAAAGTTGAATTTCAATTCTGTAAACTGTTTTAAATTCGTCAGTTAACTTCTGAAGGTCGATTTTTCTATGCTATTTTTCAGTAAAAATTGCAAAATTTTAAACATTGATTATATTTCCATCTGTAATAATAAAGAAATATTCTTCGTTCAATCCCTAAAAGACAGACTGAAAAATTCAAATCGAGTTTTAGATTTTAAATACGACTTTCCAAAGTCCCACAGTTATATCCCACGTATTTTAGACCGAAATATCGTGATTACACAACTATATGGGTATGGAGGTATTTTTAAATTTATTTAAAAACTTACTTAAATATTCCTAAATTGAAAACCTTGCGGCCACAACCAGACATATCCATATTTTGGCGAAAATCGCTTTTTCAAATTTTATTATTAACAAAAATAATATACGTCGATTGGTGCAACAATCGGACAAGTCCGATCATTAAATACGGAGATATTGTACAAATGGGGATGTCTGGTTTTTATTTTGGTGCAACAGCAAGACATATCGGGATGCCTGGTTGTTGCACCAAATATTGGTCATACTGTATTTAAAATACGATTAATTATTAAGATTTAAATAACTAATTTAAATGTTATTGGTTTGTTATACATAAAAATTTTTTATCTAAAAGTGTTAGGTACTCATATTGTTTTATTAAAAATGTTATTCAAAGATCCTTTTTTATTCACATACCTAAAACACATATTTTGTTGTATTATTTTTAATGTATTAAGATTATTAAGTTTGAAAAATTAATTTTTATTAAAATGTTAAAAAATTAAAAAGGAATAAAGTATGTTATGATTAATATAAAACATGTTATATGACTAGAAAGATTTCAATAAAAACGTTTAACAATGTAATGGGTAAGAATACTTTTTGCATATTAATTACATTTTTTTTATTCATTATAAGTAAAAAAATAATTTTATGGTGCAATAACCAGACATGTCTATACCTTTATTTTATTTTTTTTAAGCATTTAAAAAATAT
Source organism: Pemphigus obesinymphae (assembly GCA_025469235.1). Taxonomy (NCBI): domain Eukaryota; kingdom Metazoa; phylum Arthropoda; class Insecta; order Hemiptera; family Aphididae; genus Pemphigus; species Pemphigus obesinymphae. The sequence goes on along the minus strand of JAIPRL010004385.1, from coordinate 4,315 downwards.
TTTTTCATAATATCAATTATAAATATTACCAAGGTATTTGAATTTATTTTTTGTTATTTTTAAAAACTATTTGTTAATTTATAAAACAGTTTTTTGTTCCTCCTGAACAATTTAATTTTTAATTTAGTGGATATGTTTGGTTGTTGCCGCAAGCTCTTCAATTGTCAGATTTTAATTTTTCTTAAAAACTTCAATGTCTTAAAAACTGCCTACACAAAACTGCTTAAAAATTACAGTTGTTGCGGAACCATCATAGCTGACGTTATTTATACATATTTCAAATATATAAATGTATGTTTGGTCATTTTTGTTATTGGACATTTTTACCGACTATCCATAGACTTTTCGATCTATGGGAAACATTTAGGTCCACATTATCATTTCATATCCACAGTGGGACATTTAAATTCACATAGAGGGTAATTTATCTGTAAACCACCCACCTAATTGGTAAAAATACTCATATTTAGGGAATTTTCAATCCACGGGAGACTATATAGTAAAACATTTAAATCCATTTAGGGACATTTTGATTCGTAAACCCTGCATCTTTATATGGTCAATGATATTAATATCCAAATTCGGCTTTTAGATCCCGTGTAGATCTGGTTCGCCGCATCCCGTTTCGCCAAATATTGTTTTACTAATAAATAAACCGGTTTTATGAAAAGTGAAGAAAAAAAATTCCCGATTCCCGAAATTTACCGACCACACGCTTCCTGGGTCGCGTAAATTACGAGCGATTTGTCGAACGCGGGGTCGCACGATTATTAATATTGTTATTATATTAATATATTATGTATTTGTTATAAATATACTATACATTAATGACTAATATACTAATTATTATTCTACATTCTCGATATTCGCCATTATAGTATAAACTACTCCGTTCAACGCGTTGGTTCAGCGGAACGCGCACGATCGACGTGTGCTCTGGAAGAAAACACGATATTTCACTCGGACCGTTTTCGAAAATAAAACAGCCACGCCGTTCGTTATCGCATATTATCGTGACAAGCAAGATGGCAAACCGAAGTCTGTCTCGGCAACCGTACAGCAGCTGATAATATGTAATAATAATGATAATAATAAACGTCATCGGCGGGCACCTTGTCGTCCGAACGCATAGATAATACTATTTTATTTTGATATTGTATTATCTATGTCCGAACGTTTTTCGTCGGTATAACGTGGTTTATTATAGTACCTACATATGTGACCGATTTTATTTATTTACAAGAATAAAAAAACTCGTTGTCGTTGGACGCACATACGCTGGAAAACTGTTAACAACGTGCAAACGTTATTTGAAATTTCGTAGGTACCGTTATGAATAATACACTGCCGATCGGTGTTTGTTCACAACACAATGTTATATATGAGCGCACGATAGCGTCACAAAATACGATAATTGCCCGCCTAAAACATCGTGTCCGACGTGTTATGTGATGTAACGATAACTACACAACTAATCCAAAAAAATATTCGTATATAAATGGATGGAGTGGACGACAGCGACGTTCAATACAATAATTATTACTGCAATAAACAAATCGATTTTCAGCGGAGTTTCGGTGTAACAGAGCTTGTGCTAACGTGCAGTCGTACATAAAATGTGCAGTTCTTATTTAAATGTTGTGCAGTTCATAAAAAAATACTATGATTCGAATTTTTAATTCGATATGTCTATGAAATTATAACATAGGTACCGTTTGACATTTGTTTTCCGAAATTATGATTAAAACATTGATAAGAAATAAATATTTATCTATGAATATCAAGAGATTAAATCTGCGGTCTTTATGATAAACCGTGGTTATGACCGTTGCGTTATGCCGCCAAATATTGTGATTGTGCTCAAATTAATAATAATATAATTGTTTAACGTGATAACATGAATTTGATAACATCTAAACATTCTTTTAAAAATAATATTAACGAGCTGTTGGTGAACGAATAAGATACAGTTAAAATATCACATGTATTATATGTTATTCATGATTATAGTTATATACATAAAGACATTGGCCTTCTTGGCACGATAAAAAAAACAATTAAAATTTTAAAAAAATTCAATTTTATTAACATATTACTTAATTTTATAGACATTAGTTGTATAATTTATTTTGAAATAAAATTTTCCATAAAAAAAACTCGTAAACCGTGTCTTTATATAATAATATTGTAACAGATTTTTTTATTTTGTATCTATTATCTGTAAGTGAATTTTTATTTATCTTTTTAACTCAACTAGTTAATTAATTAATCCATTAACTAAACTAGTTTAAATTATCATTGGCCTAACTTAATTTTTATAATCATTCAGGTAAGTTTACCTATAAAAAATGAATATATTGCTATCTAGTTCTATATTTTAATATTTGTACAAAGGTAATCAGGGGTTAAAATTGTGGGGGAACGCAAGGGGACTCAGTTTCTTTACCTCTAATGGTGGTTAAAAAGCGTACCCTTTTCTAACAATTTTTCTGTAAGATACTCCATAGAATCTTAAGTGGGCCCCATACGACTGAAGTATTTGGACCGTATGCACAAGTCTCGTTACCTAGTAAAATTAATTTTACTTTAAAATAATTCATATCTGTATACTAAGATAATAATAATATTATATACAATATATATGTATAGTATATATTATATTATGTATGTCACATTTTTAAGAATTTCTGTTATTTAATATAAAAAAAAAAACATATACTAAAGAAAATGCAATTTTTGTTCTTATTTGAGTACTTTATAATCATTTTATTTTTAAATAGCTCTTTATTAAATTACGTACAATTCAGCTACATATTATATAATATAAACATAATATATATAAGTACACAGTGTTATTTTTTAAGTTCACCCCCCCTCCCTTTAACCATTTAAAATGCGTAAATTTGAATTTTTTCTTCTTCAATTTAAAGCCTTATGTTTTTGTAAAATAATTAATTTTTATACTATTTTTTATCTTCATGATTTTTTTAGTTTTTTAGTTTTCTTAAATGGCAACCACGCCCTTACTCGCATAACTTTATTATTATGAAAAAAAATATTCACTTTCAAAATATTGAATTTTTATTAAAAAAAAAATCATTTGTTCATAAAAATATAGTATTGTTAGTGCTTTAAATGTTACATGAAATAAATTTTAAATTTGTTATTATTCTAGATTAAAACTGGGGTAAGCGTGTTTAAAAAAACACTTTGTATATACATTATACATATAATGATATATGGAACGCTTATAACTATATGGGGACATTAGTCCCCCCCTCCTGGAATTTTTTTCAAATTTATACCCTGAAGGTAACCAAATGAGTAGGTACCTAATACTTAATATTAAAACAAGTAAACAGGTAGAAGACGATTTGAGTATTAAATTATTTATGGTTGACATTTAACTTTTAACTGAAGCAATTTACGGTAATTTAACTTAACTTATTAGTTAAATGTTTCCATTAACTGGCCTACCGTCATTTGTCGTTGTCTAATTTTTTGTTTTTTTTTTTTTGTAGAAGACAAATTTAATGAAGAGTATTATTATAGGTATGTAACCAAATATAAACGAAATTAGTTCTAAGTAGGTACATTGCTTATTACAGGACACTTAACGTGGTTAAAATATAGTTACATTAATTTAGTTTAACTAGATAGGATATTTTCGTTTTTCGTATGTGTATATAATACCGATATTCAAATTATATTCAAATTTAGGCGCTATTCCATAATATAATGGAAGAGTAGGTACTAGGTATAGGTATTAAAGACCTGCAAGGGATAGAATTTAGTTCGGACCGGACTTGGGTTTTTTTTTTATACAATTTTTCGGTCTTCGAAAAAAAAATTTAGGGCCGGACCAAGCTTTTTAAATTTTACCATTTTTTTTCGGTCCGGTCCTGGGATTTTTTTGTACAATTTTTCGATCCAGATAGGATTTAAAAAAAAAAATAAGTTAGAGCCAAACTGTGTTTATAAGGGCCGAGTCTGAACTTTTTTTTTTAAATAACAATAATTTTCTATAAATCAAACTTAACCTTAATAAACAAAAAGTTTAAGGCCATCTTGATATTGTTTCGGGACGGGTAAAAGCTTTTCAACAAATTATTTTTGGACTTGGCCGAACAGTGTTTTTTTTTACAAATGTTTTTAAACCTGGTTTTAGAAAAAATCCTTGGGCCAGACCGGGCTTTTTTTTATTCAATTTCATGACATAAACATGGAACATTTCATTATAGTGCTGTGACATATGTCTGATCGTTCATATACGAGTAATACACGATCTCAGAATACATAAATTCATTTATCGTTT
>JAIPRL010004384.1:0-38712 GCA_025469235.1 Pemphigus obesinymphae | reverse complement strand
AAGGTAAAAACATAATTATATATTAAAATACATATTCATATCAATTAAATGAAAGTATTTTTAAAACTACGCTGTAAATTTAATTATAGGCAACTATATTTTTGGTACAAAATAACCCAGTTTTACGGTAGATAGGTACCTATTTAACATTTCCAAAATTCTCATCATCATTAATATATTGAAATACAACTTTGTATTCTCACATATTTCTTGTTGTGGCCTTTGAAGTAATGAATTTGTCATTTTAGTCAAAACCGATTCAATAATTATTAGTTATAGGTACAATTTATTATTTTTATAGGAATTGGGTTACAGTTTGGTTTGACTTTAATATAGGTAGAAAAGTATTTTAAATATAATAAAAACAGTTATTTTATGAAACTTAAAAATATTTATTGATTTAATTAAATTGCAAATAAAAATAAACAATATGTAGTAAAAGAAAATATGCCCAGAGTATTGAAAAAAGATTACAAGTAACAACTATTTTCGACTGTAAGTCATCACGTTACAAATGAACAATAAAAACAAAAAAGGAATACCTACAAATATGAAAATTAATAAACATAATACATAGAACGTACTAATAATAAGAAACAAATTATTAAACGATGACTATCTAGTAATATAGATATATTACAATAGCTATTAAAATTATGTATCATTGTCTAATATGTACTGGTAAATATGTTTGTATATTTAAAATATTATTAAAATCATTATGTTTTACTTCATTATAAATGAGTAATTTTTGGCATGAAAATTAAAAAAAAAATTTGGTGTAAATACAATCAAAAAAATTAAAACAAAATTACATAATCCTATTAATATACTACCTATACTCGCTGAACGTTAGGAGTGAAACCATTTTTTGAACAAAAATTTGTCTGCCACGCACAGGTTTGAATTTTACAGGATTACTCAAAATGTATGAAAATAGTCAATAAATATTCTCACTCTTTATGCCAACGTAACGCTGTTTGATTATGGTGAAATTGCGGGGTGGAAAACGGACAGGTTTTACTCTTATTGCTTAGCAAGTATAGTAATAATGAAATTTATTATTGTTTTATGAAATACCATAATTGTTTATCTAGTCAATTTGCTAATATTTTAAATAACTATAGACTATAGTAATAATTGCCTTTAAAACTAATTATAATTCAATTAAAACCATAAACAATAAATTGCCTATCAAATTATGGTGTATATTTCATATATATAATTGCTATACATTTTACATTGGAAAAACTAGTAGATGTTTTAAAATTTGATACAAAGAACATATTTTAGAATGTAATCATAGTATACATTTTGATGTAGAAAAAGATTTAATAATACTAAATAATCAAAAAAATATGTACATAAATTCAGTATTGGAAAAATTACTCATTTATAATGAAGTAAAGCATAAAAGTTTTAATATTTTAAATATGATATTTACATACATACCTACCTACCTATTAGACAACAATACATAATTTTAACAGTTGTTGTATATTACAAGTCATCTTTTAATGTTTTATGTATTGTTTTTTTATTATTTATTTATAACCTAATGATGACTTAGGGTAGAAACAACTTATTACTTATAATTATAATCTATTTTGAATACTCTGGGCACATTTTCTTTTTACATATATATATATTATTTTTTATAATATATATATGTATTAATATATATACCAATTATCTTTTTTTATAATATACCTATCTATATTTATTTTTATTTTTAAAAGATTAAAAAATTTTTGAATTAATTAATTTTAAATTTTAAATACCTATACAAATAAATAATTACTAAATATTAATTTATAATTTAGCTACACTCTTAAAATTATTAAAACATCATTTTGAATATTACTTATAATGAAAGACAATTAATATTAAATAGGTACCTAGGTTTAAATTTTAATCACCTTGATTTTATTATGGATAAATGATATTAGTTTTAACTTTCACTTGAGTATTACAAAATAATATAGGTAAGTCACTGATAATTTATATAAATAATTATTATAATATATTAGATATATTCCCTTTCAATTGTTCTTGATCTTGAAGATATTTATTTTTAGAACGTTCCAATTCTTTTACTCTACTTCTTGCATGTTCCAGACGATGCCATGCCATTTGGAGTACTTTTTGTGAAGCATATCCACTATTCTCGTATGGTTGGCCTGTAGATACTTGAGTTAGGTAGTTTATTTGCTCAGTGAGTTTAGACTCAACGTTACCTAAACTCTTCAAAAACTGGTGAGACTGATTCTCCACCTGTTTTAAACTGGATTTTTCCTTACTGAGTTCCAGTAGCGCTTGACCAGCACTCTGTAAACATGTTATTATATCTTTTTCGATCAATTCTAGGGCTTGAATTCGTTCCATTGGTGCAGCCATGGTGAAATAAAATCTAAGATAATATAAATTATTTTAATAAAAAAAAACAATATAAAATATTATGCAAAAATTATTGTATGTACTTCGTACCTGTAATTTATTCACTATAAAACTAATACTTTATCTGAGTTTGTATTTTATAATTTTATTAGGCACGGATAGTATTAATTATTAATAAAAATCAAACACTAAATATTTATCTATGAATATAAACACATAATGCTGTGTCTAGGTACTCGAGCATATAAACATATAATAATAATAAATAGGTATTAGTGTTAAACAAAAATGACAAAATATAATGCATAGAATATTCTGTGTATAATGTAGAGTTCATATCACAGATAGTGATAAAGCCGTGTTCACCAATCAACCCGAATGATGTAATTGCGCATGCGTGACATCACGGGGATTGTTTTTTTTTTATCGCTGTTGTATTGTAATTTGTAAAAAAATATTTTAAATATTTATATAATATTATATTTTTTATTTATTCTGTGTTACCAAGATGAACTGTTGACACTTGCCACGAATCGTGATAATAAATTGAAAAAAACTACTACGTTATTCAATTGCTATGCGATAGTTTTAAAATGGTTTTAAATAATATTGCCACGAATAACATTTGCTTCGAAGTTCAAATTGCAATATGTGTTATCAAATTCGAAAATAAATAACGCTGCGTCTAAAGACCCGGAAGTCCATGTATTTTGCATAACAGCCCATCTCTCCATAATTCGAGCACCGAATTTCCCATCTAAAACTTGTTTTACAGACATTTTAAATCCGATTCCGTCATCTTTGAGAAACATACATACTTGTTTTATACCAGTGGCGCCGAACGCTGTGTCTAACCAGCTCAATTGAAACGGTGAAATTTAGAGCTGGGTCGGTCTTGTATAAACACGTATAAAGTACCTACTTCTATACTTTTATATTAATATTCAAGCAAGAGCTTGACGAAACTGGCCCAGGCCAAGGGCGCAAAAATCGAAATTCAGTAATATCTATCCCTAAACTTCAAAGATTGGTGCCGAAAATTCAACGGGTAAAATCTTGTAAAAGTCGATGACTCTTTTTTTGCTTATTAACTAGATTTTTAAGGAATCGGAGCGCAGCTCCAAAAAATTGATGACTTTTTTTTCCTTATTACCAATTTATGGGCGGAAATTCGGTTCTTTGCCAAGGGCGCTATCGAATCTTGCTACGGCTCTGTTAATATTATACGTATATTTATACGAAAGAACTTTATGGTGGGGGGGGGTGTATTATTTTGCCTATTATAATGCCTATATACATCTCAAAAATTAGGATTCTTTTATTGTTCGAAAATATTAGTTAGGTATAGTATATGGTTTTAAATAGTTTTGAGAGAGGGCGAAGGAGAAGAGATTTTGCGTCCGGATCTGCATTGATAATACGGGCGTAAGCAAAAAATACACGAACTTCCAGAACTAGAGACAGCGAATAAATAAACGAAGTATTTATAAAACAAAATAGGTGATTACTTATTTGTAATTTGTAGTGTTCTACAGTATTTGATAATATAGGTATATAAGTACCTTTATAATATAATATCTGTATCCTACTTGTGGATTAAGGTCGTCTACACATGGAGCTATATTCATTAGAAACTAATTACTGATGCAATAATCACTAACCAGTTAAATATTCCAAATGTACAAATCATTATAGGTACTTTCAGAAAAATATTTCATATCGCTATTGAAAGAAAGTTAAAATGTAGATAAATCATCAAGTTAAAAGTAATTAAAAATTGAATTTTTTGAAAAAAAAATTTACAGTTGGGTATTTAAAAATAATTAATTTTTAAATATTTTAAAATATAAAAATCAATCTATAAATTATTATTATTTCTTACAAATTGATTGAATGATTATTTATAATAATTAATAAAATGAATGTATTTTTAATATTACCTATATTTATTATAATTTTACTTTTTAAGAAGTAATTGAATATAGGTACCTAATACCTATACATATTCTATTTTGTATATTGTTTTTTTATTAAGTAGGCACCTATTTAATACAATTTGAAATAATATCCAATAATTCCTTTTTAGATTTAATCTAGGCAATTTTTTATGTATGAATATAATTTACCCCGGAGTTGTAAATTGTGATTAATCAAAATTTTTTTATTTTAATATTTTGAACTAATCACAACTATAGAAAAAATTCATATTTTGAAAATTTTTTTAATTAATCTAAATAGGAGACATTAAGAAGTCTGAATTTTTAGATTTAAAAGTGGATCAGCATAGCTCTCTCCAAATCTTGGTGGATTTTATTTTGACTGATTGGAATTGCCTTCAATAAAATATGAAAACCATTTCCAAGCATAAAGTTATTTTCAATATAAATTAACAATAATTTTAAATAAACAAAATGTTTAGCTATAACAAATGTATTCTAATAGTATAGGTATATTTAAATTCAAGATATTTATGTTGAGACACAAATAAATTACAATGTTTGTGATTTTTTTTAATTACCCACCTAGGCAGTGGCAAATCAACCATATTTTGTATTTTATCTTACTAGTTACTACACTTAATATAATTTATTTTGTAATATGTAGTTTTTCCTCTAATTCATGTAATTTTATTTGAATTGTTGGTGACCTATAATCTGTCAGTTTTATCAAAACAATAAATAATAAAATATGTTTTTCATGAAAATCAATTCAAATTTTCAAAAGGTATTTTAAAAGAAATGTGTTATGTGCACTCCAAAACATTTGATGATTTTAATTATTCAAGCTAAATTTAATCAAAGCACCACAATTTTAATTCTATATAACATATATTTGATATATATATATATATATATTATTTTATAAACAGACGGTAAAATGTGTGGGTTTGATGTATGTACCTACTCATAAACAATCAAAAATTATAAAATTTTGACTTTTTTATGAACCAGCCATTAGAGATATAAACAATTAAAATAAATTTTTTTTTTGCTAACAATTTCTCTTCTATAGTTCTCTATTTCAATGTTCTACAATAATATTCTGAAAGCTTGGACAGTACATATAATATGTAGGTACAAATATTAATGATCTACGATTATTCTGAAAGCATAATACGTATAGTAATTACTATGTGCCTATAAAGATATGTTTTAATTAACAAATTTCAAGGTTATGCAAAAAATATAGAGCTATTAATTATTGAGACGACTTGAAAATGTAGTTACCTAGGTACCTAAATGTCACGCGTTTATTTAATTTTTTAATGTGTAAATAAAAATGCCTATATAAAACTCCTTAAAATACATCACAATTCCAATTTTTAGGGGTTTTATATAGGCAATTTTATTGAGATTTAGGATATGTGTATGGAAATAAGGATTTAAATACGTTGTAAATATTTTTTATAAGTGGCCTTATGTCATTTTAATTGTTTATTATTGCGTAATTACGATATTTGTTTACAAATGTATAACAACATTGAAATTTAATAAAAAAAATTGTAAGTATAGGTACATTTAAGTTGCATATAGGTACCTACATATAAATTATACACGGGGTTAGGCAAGATACTGAAAAAAAAAAATCTAGATAGAAGATACAAGATATATCTATTTAACATTTATTATTTTAAATTTGTATTAAATGTTAAATAATAATTATAATATACCTACAACAATAAATAAATTACTATTATATTATGGGAATACTATATATTATAGGTACTAAAATACGAACCAACCAACTAAAAAGATTTTATAAATTATATTAAGTATATAAAAATATAAATAAATATTATATTAAAATAATACACTATATCGAGTGGATTGCCATTATATAATAACTTTGTCAATTTTACCATCTTCAAACGTCAAAAACGACTACCTTACATTAAATTTTATTCAAGGCTTTTATACCTATAATATATTATTTAATATTAAATAATGAAAAATAATTTAAAGATTGATAAATAAATTTGTTCTGACACCTAGTTTTACAGTACAACAATTATAATGAATTTTCATAAATCAGGAAACTTTACCCTCCCCCCCCCCAAAAAAAAATTACCTACATTTATACTATAATGAATATTTCATACAACCCTCAGAATCTAATATTCACAATACACATATTGTATTAATTATAGTTAGAAATGTTAAAATTTAAATTAAATTTGAAGTCATAATGGAGAACTAGAGAAGGCTGTTACACCCTCTTACCCACACCAATTTCTCACCACGCTCATGGCCTCATCGTTAAGACCTACTAGTACCTAAGTATTATAAAATATGAAATATTTTGCTCTCTGTGGTCAACATTAATGAATTATTAAATCATTATTATATACTTGGTAAATTTTTGTACAGGACAGAGGTATCTAATATGAAAATAATTGTAAATGAGTTTATTTGGTATAATTGGTTTGCTGCTCGATAAGCATTTGTGTTGTTTAATGGTTCAGACTTTCAACAATTTAGTGGTCACGATTTAAGATAATCTATTGTATCTAATTTATCTTAAATGTGGGTTGTGGTTTAAAGTTTAATATTCAGAAGACCTAATATTTAATCTATTCTGTGCTAATATGTTCCAAGATACGATTTTAAAATAATCAAAACAAGCAGAAGCATAGACAAACATACAGTGTCCCCAATTATGGTTTCGTGTGTTGGTGATTTCAGTTTTGTACAAGTTTTAAAAAAGAAATGAAGACATAGTACATACTCGTATATTTGTAATTAGTTCATGTAGAATAATATTATTATTTTTTTTTATTAATAGTAAATTGTAATAGCTTTTTAATTATAAGGTAAGATAATTTATATTTTTTATATACTAACTAAATCAATTCTTCTTCATTTTTTCCCGGCAATATCATCAATAATACTTTCCACAAATGTCGGATCCATTGTCATAATGCCCACTAAATTTTTTTCAATCGACAAATTTGTAAGTCGCTCGTTTTTCATTGTATAAATAAATTATATTATTATATTACGCGATATGCTTGTACTATAACTACCTAATGACCTAATACGTATGTGCACTGCAGATTTTTGAGTTATAAAAAAATATGCGATGACTGCGACGCGAACAGGAAAAACTTTGAAGAGTCAGTAATCGTCATTGTTAACGATATTTTTCGCTCATATTATTATTAAATAACACGCGTCTTAGTTTTATGGAAAAATATAATACACAATATTATATTATCAATATTAATATCAAAAATAATAATAATTGTTTTCAAAATAGATAATAATATTAAATTATAATACTATTTTATATTTGACCATTTTTTTGTGTTAGATACTGCTTTTTTTATGAGTCGCAGTCAGAAAAATCAGCATTCGGTCATGTAAAACTATTAATTGAATAATGTCCATCACTAGTTATTAGAATAAGAAATATGTATGCTTTAAAAATAAATAAAACGATGTAACAATAAAAAAATGTAGCAATTATTGTATTTTGTTTGGTCATGAAAAATTATGTTATAATTAATGCCAATTTTAAACAGTCCAAAATACAACATAATACAATACAAGTATTTATTAATAATATAACAAATGACCTTAAAAATAAATAAATTAAGTATATTAAATACATTACAGATACAGAACACAAGATATTGCTATGCACAATATTAATAATGAGATTAACTAAATTGTTGAGAAATTAACTTAACATTTTGTAAAATTGATACAGTTATAGTTGGAGCACTTTAAGTGTAACTGGTTTTTGGTCAAAAACTCGTCTGCCACGCTTATGTGAGTATTTACAATACGCGATGTTCAACTACAGTGTGGAAACTGGTCGCGCCTGCATGACGAGTTACACACTTAACGTGCTCCGAGTATACTTATATCTAATCACTTATGTATGACCCTTCAGTCTCAAAAAACAAAGTTTAAATAAATAAATAAATAATAATAGGTAAATTAAATAATGTAGTCTTTTAACAAAATAACTAAATAATGAAAACATATTAAAACATTCAACTTGCAGTTACAGATTATTATTTAGTAAGAATACACAAAGGTCCAAATAATTTACATTTAGAAGAAAATAATAGTCTAAAACTTAAATTTATAAAAATAATTATGTATAATATATATATTGTATACAATATATGAAAAATATAATACAATAAATATAACAAGTAAAAAAATATGAGTTTTTTTTTTTTAATATTTTATATTGTGTATGACCAATTACAATAACAACGTTTATGAAATATGATAATTATTAAAATGTATTAAATTAATAAAACAAACTGAGCAATTTATAAACATTATTAAAGATAGATATTTAATATGAAAATTTATAATACCTATATTACATTTGTATTGAATGCAACATGAGAAACTAATGATAACTGGACTCAACCTCATGAGAAATTACCATATATATTTTTTTATAATGAAGAGATGGTCAAATGATGAGGTAAGATTGCCGGTGAGAAGGACAGAATTACTCTGTTACCAGTCAAAAAACAAAATTATCGTATCAGAAATAATCTGCCCTCCAAACGGACAATAATATGAATGTAGACTCTTCACTTATACTACTTAAGTTAATTCATTAATAATAATTTAAAGATAAAAAAATCGGCGTGAGAGAATAACATTATCATTTGTTAGAAATAAAAAAAGTATATAATATAATTTTAAAATTAATTACATATTACATAATTCTTTGGGGGAAAAAAAAAATATTAAAGTTAAGTTATTTTATTTAACCAATTTTACAATATTAACTTAATCCATTGGCAGTGCAAAAGGTTCAATTTAATGATTAATATAATAATACAAATACTTGAGATTTTATATCTATACATCTTAATAAGCAAGCCACGGATGATTGACAAGAGATTGTTTGCTACGATCTCCATAATCATAGGTTAATTCTTCACCTTGTTTAATATCTAATTTTGCAACTAACACAATCCTGGGTATTCCTGATAGTTCTACAATCTTAGGTCCAAGATTACCAAATCTTGAATGATTTACAAGTCTACCGAGTCTTGAACTTTCAGCTGTAGCATCAATACTATAAAATTCAATTAATAATTGTTGTAAAAATAAATATTGTATATTGTCATTACACTACTTACCAGTAATGAATTGAGCCGTACTTGAAATAGTACATATAACAACCAGTTGTTGTATCTTGAGAATAAATGGTTTCCCTTTTACGAGCTTCTGTTAAACAAATCAGTTCACCAGCATATTCAACAACATATTCACCACGAACAAAATCTCTATCAGCGATTATACCACGGCCTTTATCAGGGAATACTGCAATCTGTTGAAATAACTCAAAATATAAACATACAAATAAATAGCAGACTAATTTTATTTTTTTACTTTTAACCCATCTTCATTTTGAGAGACAATAGCTTTTTCTAAAGCCAATTGCTTTTCTTCATCAACTATATTCTTTGATTTACGAGCACTTCTTCGAATAGGAAAAAATGCTGTCACTTTTTGTTGTTTATTATTTGTAGTACTATCACTTATAAGTTTCACATTTAAACTATGAGAATATAAAGTTATTATATTTATGGAAATAATAATCGTGTGTATATGTAATAAATAAATATTACAATATTTTTAATATGCATATATTTTTTTATTGTGCTCACATAATTTTCTCAGTGAATATTCATATTTTTAAATTTTTTTGTAAACTCGGAAATACCAACATAGTTTGATATTTTTATTTATAGATTTTATACTTTTCTTAAATGGAAACCTATATGTTTGTCTTAATATTCCAACACAGAATATTTTTTTGAAAATGTGAATATCAATATCAAATAAATAATTAATTACTTATTAGCATTTAAAGTTTAGAAGAGTTGGCTTGATGTACTATAAAAACTATTACCCGTACTTCCACACCCCCAAACAGAACTTTAATTATCCACTTAGAAATAATAAACGGTTGGTTCAATATTGATAAATACAATTTTCAGAAAAATATAGGTTGATATTTAAGAAAAGTATAAAACTTAAAATCAATCAGGATACAAAATAAAAAATTCACCTGTATATACATACATTGTTATTAGAGATCTGCATGATTTGGTTTACACCAACTGAAACAATGGTTTAATCTAGTTAGTTTGTTTACGAAAAAAATTCATCAGTCTAGTCGAAATTTATTTTAAAATAATCTATATTAATCCACTAAAAAATTATTAAAAGAGGTCAGAAGCAGTAATTTTATATTTTAAGCTATCATACATGTAACATAGCAATTTAAACACGAGTTCAATTAACATGATATAAATATTTGATAACTAGTCTGGACTTTTGTCCTGTGTTGAGAAATTGTTCAGTTGGGTCTTTCAAATTACGGATCATGCAGTTCTATCTAATACATACTTCTTATTTTTATTCATAGTAATTATATTAGAATACCTTATTTTATGAGAGCTATTTGATTTTGATGGCGATTGATCAGCTTCTATAATAAAACCATTATTTTTTTATAATGCACTATTGTATACAAAAGTAACATTAGGTATTTACTTGAGTTAAATGTGGTATCAGAAATAAGTGGTCTAATATCCTTGTTAAATTTTTCACCGTCATTAATTTTAAATGAAATTTCCTGATAAAAATAAATAAAACAAGTATAATAATTAAAAATAGATAACAAAATGTGTTAAAATAAAATACAATAAAAATTATAGTTAAAACTATGATTAATCTATAAAATCTTTAAACGTAGAGTTTAGTATTGGTGCAATATTAAATATAGAGACATAAAATAGTAGATTATTATGGAGTGGAAACACTTTGCTCGTTAAAAAAGATATAGATGGTAGATAAAATAATAAATTCAAAAGCAATAATAAATAAATCATTTTAATAAAAATATTCTGGGAGCATAGAATAATATACAAAAGTAGATAATTGTCAACATTTTTTTTTATATAAAGATATATGACATATAATATATAATCGTATTTTTTTCTTTCTGATTTAGTATTTCCTAAGTTATAAATCTAATCACTGCTAAGGACCATTCTGATATTGCATTTGCTACCAGAAAATGGGTATACTATTTTTCAATTAAGTCTTTTGGTCGAAATGTTTAATAGAAAAAAAAAAAAAAAAAATTATAATAAAACCAAGAGATTTCTCAATTCACTCAGAATCTAAAATATTATTAAACATACCACAAAAATATTATATATATATCAGGTCTAGTGACGGGTGCATTTATATTTTCAATATGTAAATGACTACAGTTGACAATAACCAGTGAGTGATAACATAATATATAGGTAGGTATTATAATTAGTAGGGAATGTTTTCAAAATTGGCATGCATACACAGGCGATTGTCGACACACACAATTTTTGTTTATTAAATATAAAATATTATATACAATTAGATATTACACAAATAATTAAGCATTAAAATGTTAACATTCACCAAATATTATGTATTGTGCAAGTCGATAATCAGATAATTTATAGTAGGCACATATTTTAAAAAATTCCAACTTTCACTAAATTTGTTTATATAGTTAACACACATTGCTAAGATAATAGATAACCTTATTCTAAAGTATAATCTGTAACTAAAAATTTTTAATTGAATTATTATAAGCTAAGGAAATTATATAAATGTCATATATTTTTATTTAAAAAATAATTCGAGACTCCATGTAATTAATATAATAAGATATATTTGTTCAATATAATTTTAAAAAAATTAACTAAAATATTAAATAAATTTATTATTAAACATGTAACGTTAATTTACAATTCATTTCTGTATAACTCTTACAGATGAATCAGCTGTTATAAAAATCCAAGATAATTTATAAAAATAAACAAATGAATTAGATAAGGATACACGCTATACCTAATTGTATTCAACACATATATCCAAGAAGCAAAAAAAAAAATAAGTATGTTACGCTTTGCTGATGACAACATTAATTGCTGAATGAAAAAGATTTAGAAAATTAATCAGAACCATGGATCAAATATTTAATAAGGATCTAAACATGAAAAAAACAAAAATACTTCTCTATGGAAGAGAAAATAAAACCAGAGTACAGAAAATCTACTAGGAAAATAACGAGTAGAACAAGTACATGAAATTACATACCTAGGAAGGGCAATCAGCAACAATGGAAGAAATAGGAGTGAAATAATAAAACGTATTTGTCAAGCCAAAATAGTCTTGAACAATAACAAAACCCAACTCGCAACAAAAAACATTAGCTTAAAAATCAGAAACAATTTACTGAAGAAATATGTATTGAGTATAGCCCTATATGGGTGTGAAAATTGAACAATAACAGCGGAGGATAACAAAAGATTAAAAGCGTTTGAAATGTGAGGTTATAGAAGAATGTTAAAATAGATAAAAGATAAGCTAGACGGATAGAGTAACCAATAAAGACGTACTGGAAAGAATATTAGAAGGGAAGCTGTTATGGAAAAGTATAGTTAGAAGACGAAATTAATGGACACAAAGGATTATTAAAACTGATTATAGAAGTGAGATTTGAAGGGAAGAACCACAGAGGAAGACAAAATACATTCGACAAATAATAAAGGACCAAGGAACTCATATGTATAAATGAAAAGGAAAATAGACAATAGAGAAAAGTGGAGGATGGCTGAAAACCAATTTATGGATTGAAACTATAGAAAGAGAGCATTAATTTATCTAATTTTTACAACACCAAATTCATAAAATGAAATATTAATAAATTATATGTAAAGCAGATAATGTGGTAAATAATAATTTACAAATATAAAGTTTATTTAATAATTAACTCACACTATTGTAAAAACGTTTAACAGATATTGATGGAGCGTTATTTATAGATTGTGTTTCTTGGTATTCTTCTGTAATATGTTCATTTGTTTGAGTTTCATTTGATATTGTTTCTATTTCATAAAAACAATAATTAAGATTCCTATTTTAATAACTAAAAAACGTTAAAAAATTATAACCTACTTTGTGAAGAATTTAAAAGTATTTCTTCATTTTCTAAATTAGATTTTTTATGTATTACATTTGCTGATTTAACAGTATCATTCAATTTCCTTTTCTTTTTACACGGTTCTATTAAATAACAAATCATAAATAAATATAGTATAAACCAGGGATTGGAAACAATTTTAATTGTTTTAGTTAAATATTTAAAAATATAGGTAAATATTGGATGGGTTCCTATAGTAATAATTAATAAATAAACTTAACTTTTTTTATTATTAATAATAATAATTTAGATTTTTTTTTCATGTTTTCCATATACCTAAATATAAACTGAGTGATACATTTAATAAGGTTTACTTTATGGTCACATAGATTTACTATTAAATTTCCTTTAATAAGTTTTTATGTCATAATATTCATTTAGGAGCAAAAATATTTACATCAACATTTTGAAATAAATAAATATTGAATACAGAATAATAATTTTATTTTTTTTAAGAATTAAAGTTCAGATAATATAAATAGTAAATGGGGAAGATTATTTTCTGTATAACATGGTTCCTTTAATCATAAATACATTGAGAACAATAATCTGATATCAAATATACATTTTAAAATAGGGATCACTATAAAACTTAAAATATCACTGTGCTCAAAATAAAAGTAACTTAAATTAATATAGCATGTATATGGATAATCGGTATAATTTACTATAAGTGAAAAGTTTTAAATGAATATGAATATTTTACCTTTGTTTAGTTGTGGAATTAAACCATGTGTTCTAGGATAATTATTAACACGTTGACATTTATTTTTAGTTCTGCGGCAAGTTTTTTCATCATTTAAAATTGTGTTATGGTCTACATCTTTTTTTGCTGGTATAGTATCTAATATTTTAATATTTAAAAATATAATTAATTTAAAAATGTATAAAATATTAAAACAAATAATGTAACAAAACCAGTACTTTTATTTTTGTTGTATAAATGTAAATTTTCTTCATATTGTTTGAAGATTTTCTAGATTAAGTATAACAAGAATTTTATTATTTATTAATCTTATAAAAAAATTATAATTTTAGTTATTGCATGCACTATTATTGATGTACTTACATTATTGTAGAAATTTTTAACATTTATTGCAACTTTTGCAACAATAACTTTTGTAGGACTTATTGTTTTGACTTCATATACAGTAATGTCATTTTTAACATTCAATAAAGATTTTTTTCTTTTATTATCTTAAAAAGAAAATATATTATTTTAAAATCGATCAATGTATTCATTTTTTTTTTATTTATTATTTATTTAATAAATATAATCATTTATGGGCATTATCTATCAGACCAGATTAACAAATTTATATTCCATATAATCAAAAACATGAGTTCTAATAGTTTTATAAAATCAATAGTATTGCAAGTATACTTTTTACTGAATTTGAAGACAAGAATATTATTTATACTTTTTAAAACTTTGATAAAACAGATATTTAATACTTACAATTGGCTTAAACTGAAATCAAAATCAAAATTGAAATGGAAAAAATCATAATTAATATTTTCAAATTAGAATTTGAAACGGATTGAATTAAGTATTTTTATCATAGAACACAAAATGTTGATTTCACAGAACAGTAAACTTGTAGTATTAGGTTATAGTTAAAAATAGAGTACATATGGAACATATTATTAAGGCTATTGATGAAAAAATGTAGTTAAGTTAAATTTCCTAGGTAAATCATACATTATTATCCAAAAAAAGAATATTTATATACCTATTGTGCTAAAAATAATATTTATCTTATACCTATCATTGGTTTGTCATTTTTATGTTTAAGAGAAATGAAATTGGATCTAATAGAAAAAACTAGCAGATAAATTTATTAAAATATATAATATCTAATATATTATTAAATTTATTTGGAAAAACATAATAAAAATGAATAGGTATATATATTATATTAATTAGTATTGGATTTACTAATAGCCTCTAAAAATAAAAAAATAAAATGCATACATTTACTATTTGGTGTAGAATACTTCAAGTTTTTCATATTATTGTTCCTTAAATAATCATTTTTTCTAATTTTACCACAATTTTTATTTTGCTTGATGTTTTTCTAGAAATTATAATGATCATAAACCACTATTTCTAATTTATTTAATATATTATTTACCAATAAATTTTTAGAATATGTATTAAATTGCATGCAATCTATACTACATAAATATTAACAAGCTTATAATATTTATAAAATATTGTACTATATCTATGTTAATTTATAACATACAATTATTTAAGAAATTCAGTTTTTTTTTTAAGTTATTACATTTTCAATGCAAATAGGTATATACAATTAAAATATAGTATATTAATAAACTTGTGTTATGAATAAGATACGGTACATTACAGTAATAATAATAACATTTATTCAGAGGTTATTAAATTTATATCAATTATTTGATTTAAAATCGAGATTTAATTTAATTTACTTTTTTGGTATAGTTTTAATGCCAAATCTACCTAAATATTAATTTATTTAGCTATTATGTATAAATTTAACATTAATAAAATGTGGATAAAAAAATGTTGTCATCCATGTATTTGCATACCTATATTTAATGATGATAATTTGGTGTTATGAATGAATAATATTTGTTATATCCAGAGCATAATAAAAAGTTCTTATTTTATGTCCAAGTTGAATACAGGCAATGTGATGTAGTAAAATCAATCACACTGTGTGGAAGAGTTGAAAATCAAAAATAGGTAGTTTAATTTTCTCTACAATGGAGCAATACATATTGTAAATCCGCAGTTATATATGTGTCATTTAGATTAAAATATTGTATTTAATTTTAAAGTTATGGCATTAAATCAGTGGACAGCTGTATTACATTGCAATTTTACCGGTTGTAACCATATTTTATACCATATTTAGCATAATAAATATGCCAACGACACAATGTCTTTATTTAAAATTTGAGTGTGATGATTGGAGGCAATAGCAGAACGGTCAGTGTCCATTATGTGATGTATTCCCTATTTTCAATAATAAAAATTTCAAAGGTTATATCTGTGAAGTTACAGGTTTACATTTAAACTATACAGTCTGAAGTTCAAGGGGATCCATCATTTTAAAGAGGTCTTTCAATAGTTGTATAAATGATTAAGGAGTGGTTATTAGTTTCAATACGACCTACTGTGTGAGTAAATTATTACAAAGGTTCAAGACTATAATTATCTAGTAATCATGAGATTTTTGTCCCATTATTTGAGTAGGTTAGACACATTTAAATCACACCCGTTTTCAGAACAAAAAAATAACTAAAAATAAGTTGGTACTCCAATATTTTTTTTAATACTAGTTTCAAAATTTGTTATTACCACCAAAATAAAGGCCAATTGAAAAAAAAGTCAATTTGTAAGTTATCTGATGAAGATTTTGTGGGAGATCAGCAAAAGTTTGAATAAATAAACAATGACTAAAATCGATTATATTTGAAAATGCACTCGTTTGAATTTGTTTTCATCTGAATTTTCATTTATTGATATGATAGTACATGGAAACGTCAAAAATTGAACCACATTTTTTTAATTTACAATATTTTGAACAAGCAATAGTTTGAATAATCAATAATACGAATCAATCATTTTTGAAAATACATTAATTTGAAACTTTATTTCTTGATTAGACTTATTATGTAAAGTTCAAAAGTTTGAATAATCAAATTTTTGAATAGATCATATTTAAAATGCTCAAAATACTTATCATACCTACTTTATTTATTGTATTTCAATGATAATTTGCATGGTCTATATTTTAAAGGATACTTAATCAAAATATATCCTGTTGGAATGTGCTCCCATCACCAATTGTGCCGGAGTTATAGTGAAATGAGAGATTTATAGTTTATCTATGTTAGGTAGTTACTTTGTGGCGAATCCATGATAATATTCGTGATAACAACTAAGGTCTACCAAAATAGCGATCATATAAAAGTCTATTCAAAATTAAACGATTTCAAACATTGCAGATTCAAGAATGTAATTTATTACATGCATTATTTATTGATAATGTCGATTCAATCACAATGTCATTTTTATAGTAAAACGATTATTCAAACGTCTATTAAAAGAAAAACCATTTGAAACTTTGTCAATTCAAGAAATGTAATTTATAACACGTTGTTTATTGACGATGTCGATTCAACACAATGTCATTTCTATTGTTTGACGATTATTTAAATATCTATTTAAAATCAAACTATTTCAAACTTTTTCCATTCATGAACATGTCAATTAAAATGATTGTCGTCAAACAAGTGACGATTCTATTCCATGTTTAATTTAAACTTTTGCCATGCATTCGATAGCTAATTATTTATTGTTATTCGTAAAATTTAATTAGGTACAGCACAATACAAAGCAAAGAAATCTAATAGCAAATTAGAAATAAAACATTAACTAAAAGCCCAAAGAAAAATTGTTATTTTTCATATTTTTAAACCAAATACCACTGCTGTTATATATTTTCAAACAACTATAAAATACAATGTCAACTGAAATGACAAGATAAGATAAAGCGATACTAACTTTTTTAGTACAATATTTTTTAATTGATTCTTGACTGCATTTATTAGTTTCACTGCCATTTTGGGTGGTCAAACGCTTACTTTTTTCTAAAACGATAAAATTTATAACGGATTATTATAAACGATATGTCAATTAGGTAGGTAAATGTATTTAATCGGTACACATGTCATATGCGTTGATACTTACTTTTAACCATTTGGACTTTGGAGGCCGTTTGATATAATTAAAAACAGATATTCTTAAAAAAAATACCTAGAATATCAGCATTACTTGCAAGTTTGTAGATAAAAAGTGATTGTTAATATTTGTATTTAGACGAGAAAATGATATTGTAATTTCTAACTTCTTTATAAATTTTTTTTTTTGTGTTTGAAAAATCATCCGGAGAAATGGCAGTAAACAAATTATCTAATGCAAATCAAACGCCATAATGCAATGTTTCATTGGTCGGTAGGATGTTATCATTTTTTCGGTTAATTTTAACATGTTGCCAACCTTAGAAGTGGAATTGCATTCAAGGCTATTTCGGAATTTAAAAAAATTATCAATATTATGTTCATGCATATTTACGGAAATTTGATCCGTTTTTAAATGGGATCGGAACGGAATTTTATTCATTACTGTAAAGTTCGTTTCCGTTTTCTAAAAACTCCGGAAGAACGTTCTTTGAGGATGTGCGTCATTTTCCCGATTAAATTATTCATGCGGTGGGCAACGCATACCGAAAGACCGGAATGATTTTTACTTTTTTTTTTTTTTTTTTTTTTTGTTAAAATCTCCAGAATCAATATGGCGGGAGAGCGTCGTCTGGGACGCCGTGCCGGCAGTGAATAAAATAGTTAACAGTTTTTGATTCTCGGTGGTAACAGGCAATGGGCCAGATCGACTCGAACATATCATCTATTCATCTCGTCGACCATTGTACGACAACCGACCGACTTTTCCGTAAGCGTACGGGCAAAAGACCAGAAGTACCTCGAAACGCTCGAACGCTCGTAGTTGTGACGGCGGGCGTTATAATATAAATTATCTGCAGCCTCTGGCAGCCTGCGCGGTTTTTCTCTTTCCGGCGAAACTATTGTATTGATTCTAACCTGTATTCTTTTGTCCGGACCGTATAAATTGAAGTTTATATATATTTTTTTTTTTTCCCGGGAGCCCCCGAATTTTATAAACACAACAGTTTTTTCGCGTACATATAGCTCAGGCGGTTGCGTATCGTGTTTTCCCGTGCGCGGATTTGGACGGCTCGCGATCCGACCAGAGTTCTCGTGCCGCCGGGGCGGTTCCGCCAATAAGCTCGCAGCCGGATTTTTTTATTATGATCCACCGCGGTTAATCAATACCGACGCCGACTCCGCTCAAATCTCGTATTCTGGCCACCCTCTGTACACTGTAGTACTGCTCGCTGTGCCTCTTTACGCGGACACGTCCGACCCAATGGTTAGTACACCGTTTATAATGAATAAACGTACGAATGCACGCGAGACCGTTGTGCGTGAATACGTTTATTGCCGCGGAGTAGCGGTGTTTATTTCCAATAAACTCGACGACGGACGAAACCAAAATATTATCGTTATATATGTGTTCTAGGCGTCCAAAGATACTGCGGCGGCGACGACGACGACGACGACGACGACCGTCAAGGTAGAGAAGAATCCGGATTCTGGAAGTGATTTTGATGATGACGATGATCCCGACAAAACCGAAGTTCCGGGTAATAAGAATGCATTGCAATAGATTTAATTTGAATATCAACTATAAAACAATAAATAAAACGATTAGGTAGATAGGTACATAATTTCCTTAGTTATTACTTTTTTTTTTCTCCATTTTTCATGAGAAATTATTCTCATTTTCTTATCAACGGGCATTTTACCTATTATATTATGGTCTGCCTACCTATACCTAATGGCAAAATAATATTCTTCATTATTTTATTGTCACGATTTACTATAAATATATTCTGCTTATTATTATATTTATTTAATACAAATTGAAAATTTATTTATAATACCTAGGTATCCTTTTAGTAATCTAAATCTAATGTTTTTAAAAATAACCAATATATCTAATTATTAATGAGATTCATGGATGCTAGTAAGAAATTATATTCAGGATATATAGTCCACATTTATTCATATGTAGGTACCTATAGATGTAATTATTGTTTTATTTATTTGAATATTTTTAATTGTCTTGAAATAAACAATAGCTGTAAGTATACCATGTATCAAACTAGTAAACTTTTTCCTAGTTATAACGTTTTATAATAAACAAAAATATTTATTGAATATAAAAATACTAAATTAAGTAGGTAGGTAGATATTATTTTGATTTTATTATATCTTTTTATCTTAACTGCATTTTAACAATAAAGTGATTTCAAATTTTGATATTGGCTGAATAATTATACATACCTAATTCAATTTTAATAATTAGTTACAGTTAAAATAAGTAGGTACCTACTGTAATAATAATAATAATAATAATAATCCATGATTATTATTAAATTTAATTAATTTTCTAGAATCTAGACTAAAAATATTGTATATATTTACAATATTGAAATTGAATTATACTATATTTTATAAGACATTTATACAAAATGTGCTATGCTCTGCGCATCTCCTTAGAATTACACTCGATCATATATGTCTGAGTATGGGAATAGGGGAAGGAAATTCTACGGTACGTTTCATTAAATGATTGTATATATATATGCAGTGGCATGTTCAGTTCAAAATATTTGGGTAGGTCCATTGTGTTCTGCACAGTACTACAGTGAGAATATTAGGTCTAGGATACAGAGTAAATTTTTATATATTGGTGGTCATTGTACTTTTCTGTTATATATTGGATAGGCCCAGGCATAGTCGGTCTACCTGTAAACACACCACTGATATATAGATAATTTCTTCTGAAACTAAGAAATTAGGAATAGTATTATAAGTCTAGTCTCATATGAGCCTTTTCTAATAAGTTTTCTTCTTCTCCTTCACCTATTCCAATTATTTTGGATCGGCCACCCTAGTCCTACACAAAGCCTTTTCTAATAAGTAGGAATATAAAAATAAGATATAGGATAGATGTTAAAATATAATGTGTACCTGCTTGACTTAAATCTGTTTTTTTTCTTTTATAAATTGTTATATATTTTAATATGACATTGTATTTTAGCATTGAATCAACATTTTCTATTGACTGGTAATTGTAATTAGGTATTATTTTGTTTGAAATATATTAATTAATAAGCAAATCCTTGATTTGTTGATTAAACAATAATTATAATTTTTAGTAAAATTATTTTATTATTATACTCCATTAAGTTTGCCCAGTTGTCCAGTGAAAACCAGTTGTATTCACGCATACATGTTGCTAACGGTGAGCGCTGTTGTTGATAATTGCAATACTTCAATGTATACATAGTGAGCCTTATTATTAAATCATTTTAACGCCTCTGCGTGTGTAGCTATGTATTATTTGTATACATGCAATCCAACTCTTTACTCTTTATTTAACACTTTATTTTTGTGTTTTTATAATTGTTTATCAACATTTAACATATTAACTATATTATTATTATATTATAGTAGCAATGAACTAGATAACAAAATAGAAGCATTAATATTCATATACTCGTAAATATGTTTTTAATATTCATAAATATTTGTATGTTTTTAATTATAATTATTTAAAAAATAATAATCGTGATATAAAATATCCTACTATTCACAGTTCAATGATATGTATGGGTAACTAACAGGTACATGCAATTGCATATAAATTACATTAAACATAGGATTAAGGTTAATAATTATATTATTTATGAATGGACAATATTCACAGTGTATTAATTCACAGTTGTAGGTGTCATGTACACTAGCCACAATGTTTTTATAATTATCTTTATACATGGTGATGGCTGCCAAATATTATGAGTAATGGGTGGCTGCCGACCACTATTGTCCAATCATAGAGCACCCTGATCTCTGTTCTGGTGGCTCAGTGGCTCGAGATTAGGCAAACTTGGACTGAATGGAGTAGTTAGTTTCTTCTATAATTAAAATAGATAAGTAGGTACCCTTTGTTAAATGATAATGAGAGTTAATTTTGAAAACAAAAATTGTTGGTATAAATTCTAAATACACCATGTCTCTTTTTGTACTATATGCCTAATCATGGTTTATTATTATATACAATTTAGTCGTTCAACAAAAAACTCAAAATATTAATTTTTATAATTTGTTGGTTTTTTATAATCAGGTGGAGGAAAGGACTTGGCAACAGCAGCAACCATTAAATCACAATTTGTGGATGAAAAGCCACCTAGTACCAGTATCAATACTAATTTAACCAAACCTATAGAACCAACATCTAAAATGAGCACTAATAATATGGGTAATTATAAAAATAAATATTATAAAAAAAAGTTATATGTATTATAAGTAAAATTAATATATATTGTAAAAATAATTAGGGTTGTAACATATTATATGTACGTACATATAAAACATTTAGTATATAACCCTTAATTGTATATGTTTTGTACATATAATCTTGTTTTTATTTTATTTTGTTATGTTAATAGAAACGGGACAAGCCCCAAAAAACAAGTTTTACAATATGTAAAAAATTATAAAACATGCAATTAATAATGGTTTGAATATTAACAATAAAAATTAATTAATTAATATTAAAAATATTTCATGATTGACAAAAAGAGGGGGTCATTATTTGCTATTCGCATGAGACTGACTAAAGGAGAATTTTGAAGGAAATTAAAAGAGAAGCAGGGAGTATAAAAAGGGACAGAGAAGTGAGTGATATGGGCAAGGACTCTGAAATTAATAAGGCATAAGAGAGTAGAAGAATCAATTTTTGAAGAGAGGAGATTAGTGATAAAGGACAGATTACATCCATGTCAATGGTCCACTAAAGTAGCAATATTCAAGATACGTAGAACAGAAGTGTAATTGTAGGGAGGATGAGGAATATTTAATCTGTAGTCAATAATAGATAGGAATTTATGCTTGGACTCTTATTCTTAGCAGTGGTGGGGTTCTAGAGGATACTGCCGTATTCGATGATCAGGCGAACCAAAGCACTGTACAGAGCTTTGAGGGGTGATAATAGATTGAACTCAGAAGAGGACTGAAGAATGAAGCCAAGAACCTTTAATGCGTTGCAGCAAATCTCTTTAATATGTTTAATAGTGAGCTGAGATCGCAGATAAAGTTGGATGATTTAATAAGAATATTGTTAATAAAATAAGGAAATGTAATTGAGGAGTGCGAGTTATAAAAGGAAAAGACTGAACATTTAGGGATGTTCAGGGAGAGGCCTCGTCTTAAGCAACTAAGTTCTTTAGATTTTGCTGGAGGAGTTGACAGTCGGAAATGGAATTTATACGAAGATACAATTTCATGTCATCGGCAAATAAAAGAAGTTTAGCATTAAGGAGAACAGAGGAGGTGCACATTATAAGAAGAGCAAAGAGGAGAGGGAATAGTACAGAACCTTGCGGAATGGAAAGGAGTGAAAGTAAAGAGGAATGTACCAAAAACAGAGACCAAGAGATATTGATTAGACTGGTGAAACCAAGAGAGAAGTGGATTGCCTTATTCCAAGAAGATCAAGGTTGTTGGTAAGTACATTATGGTCAACTTGATTAACGCTTTGGAGAAGCCGTGTATATGACATCTACTTGGCTATGTTCATGAAAAGAGTCAAAAATAAAAGATGTGAGAACTAAATTACAAGTCATGGGTGGGCCTAATGGAGTTAAGAACAATAGTTTCAAAAAATTTTGAGAGGTGAGGAATGATGGTAATTAGAGACAATTTTTGGGTCATCAGATTTAAGGATTGGAGTAATTGAACCCATTTTCATTTTGTATGTTATTATTAGGAAACAGATTTATATGCCCTAAAAAACAATGAAATTTACTTTTAAAAATATGCAGTTAAAAATGTCAATATATGCATTTATTTTCAAAAAGCCATGAAGTATGCATTTATAACACAAATCTGCTTTAAAATTTATATATTTATATTTATTATTATTTATTTAAAATATGAGTAATATGCACAGAAATATACAAAAATTAAAAATTAAATAGGTATATATTTATATATATTTTTCTTGTGGTTATAATGGACTGACAATATATAAAAAATGTTTAATTAGGAGGTATATTGTTATATTTGTCATTTTTGTTAAATTTAATCATTAATCTATAAAATATCAAAATGTTAAAATATGCATTTACTAATGAAAATACCCAAATATACAAAACTGCAAAATAAAAATAGTATATTTTTAATCTCCAGTAAGTGAAATGGATTTCTGTCTCTCTCACTTAGCCATCTTTTGGACTAATCAAAAGAATATGCAAAATGCTATAAAATCCGTTTCCTAGTTAGTATTTGATACCTAAAAGTATTTAATATAATATACTTTACTTTTCAAACTATTTTCTTTTTACTTAGTACATACACATTATTATGTATATAATAGGAAAAAAAAAATACAGTTGACTATTGAAATTACATCAATATCAAACACAAAATAATTGTATACATTTTATGCTTTACACATTACACATATAAAACATTTCATATACGTTATTATCCCTGAAAATAATATATATATAAAAAAAAATGTACCTATGAGTATTCAAAAAATATAAGTAAGAACTAGTTAGTTATAACCTGGTGATGACTTTTGATAGTTGTTACTTATATTTTTTTGAATACTCTTGGCACATATTATTTTTATAATATATATTTCTTTTTTTTGAATTTTTGAATTTTAAATCTAATTTAATACAGGTACCTATAGTCGGGAAAACGAAAACCTTCCACAAATGTGTTAGCAACTAAAACTAAGGATTCTCAAACTAAGACCCGTTTAAGGTGCGAGTCGCAAGTCTGTGTACGTCTGGCTGGCTACGCTCTTATACGTCTTTATTATTTCCTTTTTAGGTTAAATCTGGGTACAAATGGAATCTTTTGGCTATTGTAGTTTTATTTTTAGGGGACTTGTGGAACGTTATCATGTTTTTGGAATGTTTTACTAAAAACTATTATTATATATTACCCTGATGAAAATAAACCGCGCCAGGGGCATTCGCATCAGCAGCCACTATTCATTCTTCCTACTAAAGATACATATTTGAATGAACTACTTCTTTAAATTTTAAAATATTTAATTTAATTATTTACAATATTTCTTTAAATATTTTGTAGCAAAGAAGTGCTATATCTTTATTTAAAAATAATATTAATTAATAATAAGTAATATATTATGTTATTATACAATTAGCTATATGTTTTGAATATCTATATTATGTATAAAATTTGGTGTGTTGTATAATATAATTTATTTTTTTATTAATATATCCTTTAATTTTATTTAAATATTATAATTTATAATGTTAAAAGTTGTGAATTTTAATTAATTAAATTGTGTTTGCAGGTTATGCAAAAAGTATGGGTGGTATGTCAAATTGGATGGGTGCAATGATGGGAAATCCTTTTATGAGTTTAGCACAAGGATCTTCAAATATGATGTTCCCACAAAATATGCCTTATCCAGGAATGATGCCCCCTAATATAAATCAATCACAATTTTTACAAGGTATTACAGATTTTTACAATTTATTAGTGTAAATATATTTTTATTTTGTATAATTAGGTATGGGTGGTATTGGATCAGCAGGCATGATGGATGGTAATGCTGCAACTAATTTTCTACTGCAAGCATTAATGAGTAATAGTGGTAATAATACAGCTTTGATATCACAACTACTGAGTTCAGGAGGACCTGCTGCATCTTTACTATTACAGAATTTAATGCAACAACCATTCACCCAACAAAATTTTCCAATGGGTCCAAAAAATGTATCTCCGTACTGGTTTAATCAATCTCAATCAATGAATAACAAAGTAATAAATATTTTAAACTAAATAAGATGTGAGATTTTATTTAATAATAATTTTAATAGTCTATACATTATATTATAGAATTTTTATATTTAAATCCAATTATATGATATGTATATAATATATATACATAGGTCAAATATAGGAAATGTAAAGTATACAAACAAATTATAGTGAACTTTACTTACCTTTATTCATAAAGACTTGCCATTTGAATTAAATAATAATATATAATATCACTCTATTCGTTAATAGTTAAAAACAACAAAATATCTATAGTAAGGTGGGTCGAATTCAAAATTTAGATGTTGAACCAAACTTTGAAGTTCAAGAGTGAACTTGAACTGAACTTTTACATTATTTTGTCGGAAAAAAAAGTCATTAACAATGAATCTATATATTTTTTACAATAATAATATTTACCCAAAAAAGTGTAATCATTTTTTGTTATCGTAACTCAAATTCATGTATAAAAAATAATTTTGTTTAAGTTCACTCATTAAGTTCGAATTTTCACAACTTAAGTTTGAACTCTTGAAGTTGTGTTTGATTAAACTTTTTAACTTTAAACTGCTCCAACCCACCTCTAATCTATATTCACAACCACAAAGAATGGCAGCTATTTGCCATTCACCTAGCGTTTAATTGCCTTAAGAGTTATTATCACTTTAATTATTTTGGAAGTACAAAAATTATTTGAGTATACTCTTGATTTGGCGGGACATTCTAGATTTTTAATATACTTAACCTGTGTTAATTAACGGGATGCGTATGTTGTGCATTTTATACATTTAATTTTTATTTTTGTCCCGTGTTTTGTCTTTCAAACGAACAGGACAGGAAAGAGCCCGATTTTTTACAATTTCTTAGGGCAAAATATTTATAGCGTCTAAAATTAAAATAATATTCATATGTTTTTAGTTTTTATGACTGCTCTTTAAACATTGTGCTATCTCTTTAATTAAATTTATCATATAGAGTATAGAAAATATTTGTATTATTTTGTTTTATTAAAAATAATCTATCTATAATAATCATGTAACTTTATTTTTGCCTTCGCTTTGTCCTATATTGAAGTCAAATTTTAGTATAATAGTAAAATGCAGTCATTATTCAAATAATTTGACAAGGCATTTCAGATTTAGGGTTTGGTTCTATTAATATCTGTTCATTACAGCCTCTTATGATATCACCTTGAGAATTACTATAGGTATTTACTTCGTGGAAGTACATAACATAATAAGTCTAATATTAAAATTTTCAACAGTAAATAAACTTGCCAAAAACTACTATAAAAACTTGTATTCAATCGACTTATTAAAAGTATTTCTAAAATCACAACTATTGTCATTTTCTCACTATTATTTTTAGAAATGTTTTACTGGATTATAACCAGATATAATATAAATTATAATTGAACATAAATTAACAAAAATGTTATTTTAACAGCTTTAAGATACAGTTTTCAACTTATTTTCAAACAAGTGAAAAGTCAGCAGTTTTGTAGCTTGGACAATTTCATATTGTATATTCTAGTATACAGTAAAAATAACGTAGAAGAAATATCCGATGAATATACTTTATCCTTTGCGTACATACATTTTGTTAATAATTAAACTGTTCAACAATAATAAATGTTAACTTGTCAATATTTTAGTTGTCTTATATTTATCTCTGAATGGTTAAGATTGTCGGTTTGTCACATTATAGCACAGAACTTTTATAGCATTGCCTTTGACATTGTATTTATTTCTATTCCAAAATTGTATACATTATATTGATATCTATTAGCTGTAATTCTTTTTAGAACAGCCCAGTGCTATTTTAAATCATTATATTATTAGTGATCACATTTTTTATATATTTTATTATATAATACCTATATAATGTTTTTTTAACTGCATATTTAATTTAATTTAATTTGACTTGCAATTTATAAGATTATATAAAATAAATAAAACCTCAGTCTTTATTAAATATTAAAGTATTATAAAATATAAAAAACATTAAGAAATACATACTGGCTTTGTAGAGAGTATGTATGCAGCTGTCAATAAACAGACTTAAACAGATTTATAATCTAATTGGCATAAGCTGTGGAATAACACAATGAAACTATGGAATAGATATGTTGAAAAACGAAAGTACCATATATTACATATACTCATATATATGAATTACACAAGTCATTATGATATGAAATTAGAGTCATAAGTATAAAATTCTCAAGTTTTGATTTAAAATCTATAACAAAAAAAAAATAATTAAAACAACAGATATGTGGGCACCCTGGATATGTTGTTGTTACTTCTATAAATTAGTTAAACTACTGCGTTTTTCCAGAGATATTTTGAATAAAACATATAATGTGTTGTTTGTACAAAGTATATAATGTGTTACACCTCACATCAGTATCATCAGTTTATCATTTAGTATATGCAAACACGGACTCTTAGTATTTATTGGTTTTTGTTTAGGTAAGAGGGTGCTTACTTAAATTGAATTATAACAATTTTCAAATACATTTATTTATTGTAGTGAATATTGTAATTTCTTAAAATATTCTAAAGTATTGAAAACAAAATTGTATGTCCTAAAGGCATAACCTAACCTAACCTAACCTTTACAATTATAAAAATCCAATTGGAATTGATACAGTTGATTTAAAGATGGCCAAAATGGTATCCTGTATCTGAACACAGACGTATTTTACAAAAAAAATGAAATTACAATTTGTAAAAATCATTTATGTTTATTATAGATGTCTGGACGTTCTGGTGAAGATGAAGAAGAAAATGAAGATGAAGATATGGGAGTAGCTGAAACATATGCTGATTATATGCCTGCAAAATGTAAATGTTTTAAATTAATTACTAGTAAAATAATTAGTTTCAATGATAATTTTATTTATAGTGAAGCTTGGTAAGAAGCATCCTGATCCAGTAGTAGAAACTGCTTCTTTATCAAGTGTCGAACCTGCCGATGTGAATTATGAATTATCAATTCCACCGGATACCATAAATTCTGGATCTCTTTCTGCTCTTCAGTTAGAAGCTATTACTTATACATGCCAACAACATGATCATGTTTTACCTGATGGTTCAAGAGCCGGTTTTCTTATTGGTGATGGTGCTGGAGTTGGTAAAGGCCGTACAATTGCCGGTTTGATATTTGAAAACTTTTTAAAAGGTCGTAAGAAAGCCATTTGGGTTTCAGTATCTAATGATTTGAAATTTGACGCTGAACGTGATTTAGAGGATATTGGAACATCTAACATTAAAGTGTACTCTCTTAATAAGGTATATTTTCTAGGTTTTCTAATTATTTTATGAGTAATATTTTATTTTGATTTTGCAGTTTAAATATGCCAAGATTAATTGTCCAACAAATGGAAATGTATCAAAAGGAGTTATATTTTCTACTTATTCAGCTCTCATTGGCGAATCTAGTGGTGGTGGAAAATATAAAAGTCGTTTGAAACAATTATTAAACTGGTGTGGTGATGATTTTGATGGAGTTGTATCCTTTAAAATAGTTATAAAATATTGTACTAAAATTAATAGTTTAATTTAATATATTGAGATAATATTAATTAATAATAATTTTAGAGTTGGACAAGTACTTGATTTTGATATAAATACTCTGCTCTATAATGTTTTTTAATGCTTTGAAAATTCGATTACTCGATTTTACTCAAGTTTATTTTGAGCACATTCGTTTAGATTTAAAATCATTTATTCATTGGTGTTTTATTGGAGAAATCAAATTGTCAAATTCAAAAAAAAAACTTGAAACTCAGTATTTGTTAGAAAGATGATGTTTGAATTAGACAACAAATAGTTTGGTTGCGTTTATTATTTGTGTTTGGGGAAACTATCACTGCGTATTTCTATTTCCCTGGGGCCCAGAACTCAATTACCCATTGTGTTATATTTAAGAATTTTTGAGTATTTGACCTTTGAACTGAAAAACTTTAATATTGTACTTCAAAAAATAAAACCTGTACAACTATTCAATTATATAATAACAGACTTGATACATCAAACCAATTTTATTTTTATAACCTAAAATGTATTTAACTTAAAATTTATATATATATGTGTGTGTATGTGTGTTCCTTAATTTTAAATGTTAGATTGTTTTTGATGAATGTCATCGCGCTAAAAACCTTTGTCCAGTTGGCTCTACAAAACCTACAAAGACTGGACTAACAGTACTTGAATTACAAAATAAATTACCCAATGCTCGAGTGGTTTATGCATCAGCTACAGGTGCTTCAGAACCTCGAAATATGGCTTATATGGTTCGTTTGGGTATGTGGGGACAAGGGACAACATTTCCTGAGTTTCTTGATTTCATTAATGCAGTTGAAAAACGGTACATTTTTCTTAAAATGTTATTAAATATTTTATTATTGGTTTAATCATAATTTTCGTTTTCAGTGGTGTTGGTGCTATGGAAATAGTAGCAATGGATATGAAACTTAGAGGCATGTATATTGCAAGACAGTTAAGTTTCCACGGAGTGTCTTTTAAAATTGAAGAAGTACCATTATCACCAGAATTCACAAATGTCTATGATAATGCAGTTAAATTGGTTGGTATACATATACATAAGTAAATTTTTAATTAATAATTTATATTTTTCATAATAACTAAATGTGATTATTATTATTTTGACATTCTTATTTAAATATTAAAGTTGAAATTTTTGTATTAAATATTTAAGTCAATATTCAGTTTTTTTTTAAATTTTTAATGTAAATATGATTTTGTTGTACCCCAAAAGTTTTAAAAGTACAAAATTGAGTTTAAAGGAATAATAAATTATTGCAGTTCAGGATGATTACATAGAAAATAGTATGCAGACGTTAACCCTTTAATGAGTATATTAATTTTTACTTTGAAACATTCAGAGAATGAATTTTTTTTATAAAAAATCACATTTTTGTTGCTAGTAATGACTGAAATAAACATTTGACCATTAGATGGTGGTATATGTATTACAATAAGTAAACTATTAATAAAAATACTACTGTAATCTCTAAAAGGAGAGAAGGTTTATATCTACCAATTAATGTATATTTAAGTCATTCCTTCTGAGGACTAACTTTTGCACAACTCATATGTCAGTCATTATTCGCCAAAGGGTTATTTTGATAACATTGGCTTATATATATTATGTATTTTGAAAATAAATTCATTTTAGTGGGTGGATGCAATGCATATGTTTCAAGAAGCAGCAGAGTTAATTGATGCAGAGAATCGTATGAGAAAAACCATGTGGGGTCAGTTTTGGTCTTCCCATCAACGGTTTTTTAAATATTTATGTATTGCAGCCAAAGTTAAACATGCAGTTGATGTAGCTAGGTAAATAAATGATCCTTAAAAGTATATGTGTAGGTTTTTTTTTATTTTAAATGTTTTTTGATATTTTAGAGAAGCAATAAAACATGGAAAATGTGTTATTATTGGTTTACAATCTACAGGGGAAGCTAGAACTCTCGAACAACTAGAAAAAGACGATGGAGAACTGACTGATTTTGTATCCACGGCAAAGTAAATAACTTATTTATTTTTTATTTTGTCATTGTGGGTGTTGGAGCTTGTGAATTTTTAGTACAAAATAGTTAGATTTCAATCGCAATTTTGTATATTTTGATTATTTAAAATCATATAAGAAAAAAAAACATTCAGGTTGCTTGGACTTTGATTTTTCAAATTCAAATTGCAAAAGTTTCAATAAAATCTGAGTTAAATGCAACACACTTCCTCATTTCAAATATTAATAATAAAATGATTAAAATTGAATTTTTATATTTTTCTGTAAAAAAAAATTTTTGATCATCAAAATAGATAGTGTATACTTTAATTTTTTTGTATGGCGTTGTCAAGTTGGACATAAACCTGTTTGTGCATGTTCTATGGTGGTAGTGGAATGCACTTACATGAACATATCATTCGTGACTAACACTTCAAATGTTGCCATACTACATATGCATGTATTCAAATATGCCTGATTTGTCCCTTTAGAAATATATGATTTGGATAGTAGGAAAAAACTGCTTTAACATCTTTTTTTTTTCTTTAAGAGGTGTATTACAGTCTCTGGTTGAAAAACATTTTCCTGCACCAGATCGTAATAGAATAAAAAAATTACTTGGAAATGTTGGTATTGAATTAAAACATTCGAAAATTCAAAATGGAGACTCTCAAGGACCTAGTAGTTCTGGAGGAAGTGGGGAAAAAAGAAAATCTGGTATTGATATTTTAATTTTACATTGTTATCTACACAGAAATTTTAACCTAATTAAACATCAGGTCGTCATGCATCTTCAAGAAATGTTAAACGTGTGAAAGACTCCAGTGATTCTGATTCAAAATCTGATCATGAGGATTCAGATTTTAAAATGACAGAATCTGAATCTGAAATTAGTGAAGAACATAGTGATGATTCTGAAGCAAGTAGTGACTTCAATCCATTTGGTGAAGATGATACTGATAGTGATGGTAATAAAATACTATTATATAATTCATTTATGACTATTATTAATTCAATATTATAATAAAATATTATTATTTTACTTAAGAACCATGGGCTGGAGGTAGAGGAAAAAAACGTAAAAATAAGGTTCCTGCAAAAAAGAAAATAACAGCAAAAGACAAAATACATCAAATTGTTTTGAAATCAAGCATGGCCAATAATAGCCACCAGAAAGATGCAATTGATCGTGCTTGTAGTATGAAAGAAGAATTGATGGAAAGGATTGAAAGATTAGGTGATAAATTACCACCGAATACTCTCGATCAACTAATCGATGAACTTGGTGGACCAGAAAATGTAGCTGAAGTGAGTTTTAAAACATGTGGCAATAATTAAATTTATAATAATAAAATCCCAAGTCCTATCGATAAATGGTAAATTATATAATATTGATAATCATTAATGTGTTTATGTATAAATATTTTAGATGACTGGAAGAAAAGGTAGAGTTGTTCAAACTGATGGTGGTATACAATACGAGTCTCGCTCTGAAGTTGATGCTCCATTAGAAACATTAAATGTTATTGGTAAGTATTTATAAGTACTAACTGTTAAATTTATATTTGTTTTATAAAATACATTAAAATCCAATAAAATGTGTAATAAAACAGAATGATTTTTTCATCATAATTTGTGTGAAATATTTTTCATTAAGTTAATATACTAAATTTTACATTTTTTTATATTTTTAAAATTATACTGTCTTTCCTTTTTTTGTTAAAACTACATCAACCTTTTTCAGATTTTCAGATGGTAACCTATGATTAAAATTATTAATATTATTATACATTTAAATCATACATTTGTAAATTATGTATCTTTATGAGAATTTACATGTTTTTAGTTTTAGAAAATGATATAATAAACAATGTAATAAGTATTCATAATTAAGGTATGGAGATGTACTGTAGTACATCATTAATGTCTATTGGTGGAGCACTTCTCCACTCGTCGCATCTTAAATTTGAATTTTTATTGCTTTGAAATTATTCATTGGATTGTAAATATTAATTTGTGTAAGTTGACATAAAAATATATTCTTTAAGAATTTTTAATTAAAAAATACAGGTTTATTGTAGGTTGCTATTTGAAAATCAAAAGTTGATATAGTTTTAAAATAAATAAAGGAGCGGATAAATATTTTAAAATAATAAAAATGTAATATAGAGTTTATAAACTTTGTGAAATCAATAAATAAATAGTAACTATGAATCTCTTCCATGTCATGCCGATTTAAAATACAATGCCAACTCTAGCGTAGTATAAATTCCATTTTCTATATAGTGTCCTCTTAAAAATAAAAATAAAACTATTATTGTCACAATTCTATAAAAATAATTATTTTAGAAATTGCAATCACAGTAAACAAATATGTATATAAAACTTTAATATATGCCATTACTTTAGAAATGCTGTTCTAAATTGTTTAAAATAGATCATTCTTTGAGTGTAACATTTATACTTGATATGTAGTTTATAAATAATTCAATCCTTAGAGTTAATAATATTTATAAAAAATACATTTCATGTTCGACATATTTTCCATATATATTGATTATTTCAATTTTAAATAGAAAAACAAAGGTTTATGGATGGAGAAAAGGACGTAGCTATCATATCAGAAGCAGCTAGTTCAGGTATATCATTGCAGAGTGATAGAAGGGCTCGAAATCAGCGTCGTAGAGTACACATTACTTTAGAATTACCTTGGAGTGCTGATAGAGCTATTCAGCAGTTTGGTCGTTCTCATCGTTCTAACCAAGTTAATGCTCCAGAATATATATTCCTTATCTCAGACTTAGCTGGTGAAAGGAGATTTGCCTCCATTGTGGCCAAGAGATTAGAAAGTCTTGTAAGTTTAAACTAAAATGTACTGTTCTTATTATAATATGATATTATTTATTATTACAATGTAGGGTGCTCTTACTCATGGTGATCGAAGAGCAACAGAAACTCGAGATCTATCAAAGTTCAATATTGATAATAAATATGGCCGTGCTGCTTTAGAAACTACCATGAAAACTATTATTGGTTACGAGAGTCCTATAGTACCACCTCCAGAAGATTATCAAGGAAGCTTTTTTGAAGGTAAATGTTCAACATATAATAATATATTATATTTAGGTAACATATATGAATTATATATATATATATATTAGAGATCAGTCCGATCCCGGGTCGGACCGGAATCCGGGTTTGGGCCGGGCCGGGCCTAGAATTTTTTTTTAATACCGGACCAGGCTGGGTTGGGTCGCAAAAGTAAATGGGCCGGGCCTTACTGGCCCGGACTGATCTCTTATATATATATATACATTTGATATTATGAAATTAAATTGGTACATTTTTATTCTTGAAAGATGTTGGTGGAGCTCTTGTAGGCGTTGGTATGATAATAAATAATGAAGCTAGTCCTGGTAACTTAACATTGGACAAGGATTACAACAACATAAGCAAGTTCCTAAATCGTATCCTTGGTATGCCAGTTGAACTTCAAAACAGACTGTTTAAATATTTCACTGATGTACTTCACCATATCATTACACAAGCCAAGAAATCTGGTCGATTTGATTTAGGAATCTTGGGTATGTACTGTGTATTCTTTTATAATAAAATAAAAGTATTTATATTTATATTGTTTTTTTGTATCCTTTGTTGTTTAGATCTAGGTACAGCTGGTGAAAATGTTAAACGAGTAAAATTGTATAAGTTCCTTAGAAAACATGCAACTGGTCAAGCTACTACTGAACTCCATATTGTACATGTTGAAAGAGGTATGAGTTGGGATGAAGCTGTAGAAAGATCAGCTGAAGTCAAATCAACTAATGAAGGATTTTATCTTTCACATCAAGTAAAAATTTATTTATTATATACTATGTAATATTATGATAATTAATTTTTAATATTATGTAATGCAATTTTAATCTAGATAAGGAATAATAAAAGTACAGCCGTACTGGCTTTGATGGCTGATAATAGTGCTAATAAAAAAGTCGAAACCACAAAAACACCATCTAAGAAAGATATCATGTTTACCTTATTCCGTCCAAATACTGGATTACAGGTAAGATTATAATAATGTACTATAAATTTAAATTCATCTTTTTTTATAGTATAATTAAAATATGTATTTGTTTTAAGTTATAACTATAAACAAATTAAAATATTAATATATTACAAATTAACTTATTAAATAAATTATTTAGTTAAGACAAGAGTCACTTAGTGAACTTGAAAAAAAATATTATAAAGTGGAGACAGATAAAGCAGAAAAACATTGGAAAGAACAGTATGATTCATCAGAAACTGTTTGTTCACATGCCTATTGGTAATTCACATATATGAATATTTAAATTATTAGGGTAATTAATTTTAACAAGTTCATAATTTTGTTTAGGCGTGGCAACTGTAAACTTGTCACGGTTGGCCAAGACTGT
This sequence comes from Pemphigus obesinymphae, assembly GCA_025469235.1. Lineage (NCBI taxonomy): Eukaryota > Metazoa > Arthropoda > Insecta > Hemiptera > Aphididae > Pemphigus > Pemphigus obesinymphae. The sequence goes on along the minus strand of JAIPRL010004384.1, from coordinate 2,815 downwards.
GAAGTAGGGTTAAGACGTCGTACATACAATGTTTTATCTGGATCAGTGTTGAGTGTATGGAGTAGAATAGAAAATGTGTTATTAGCTCGGACAGGTTCACATCACAAAATGCAAGTTGTTCGATTAAAGACTGCAGAAGGAATAAAAATAGTCGGTAAGTTCTTTTTCCATCATAAAGTATTAAAGTAAGTATTTATATGTATATATGTATTTATCTTATTTTAAATTATATTATAGGCACATTAATACCAAAATCATGTGTTGAAGCATTAAAACAAGATTTAGGTTCAGATGCAGAAAAGACAGAAGAAGAAGATGTTTCTAAGTTATAAACTAGTGTTTATATATGTATATATATAAGCTAGATAAAACAAATGTCATTGGAATTATGATGATTTATGTTTAAGGGTGAACTGTACCATCAAAATTTTCAGGAATACTTTTAAATTGAAATTGATCCTATATTTTCTCAATATTTTCTGTTCGTTGACTATAATTTGACAAACCTGACAATGGACATATTTTAAAAATGTTAAAACTTTTATTTAAAAAAAAGACATTTAATATTCATTCTTGTCAACATTGCGCTTCACAGTTAATTTTTTATATTTATATTTATATATACATATATATATATATATATATAATTTTGTTCTCTGTAATTGTGAATATTTAAAAACCCACCTTTATAATATATATATATTTTTTGTAGTTTATATATATATATTTCCTTAACCTAGTCTCTTTTGTATCTTTATTCTTTAGCATTTAAATATTCTACTTAATTGATTACTTTAGTGTATAAAAAAAAAAATTATTCATTTTCTATAACTTCGTCCTTGATTATGATTAATTAACAGAACAAATTATAATTTTTGGGATGTTGAAACACTTAATAATAATATTTTTTATAACAGTATTTTATCATTATGCTTGCAAAATATAACGTGTTTCTATTTCTTTAGGTGTGATAGACAGGTATTTTTATTGATTTATAATATTGTTTTAATTGTCATTAATACTAATAGTATTTTATTATTATTTTACTGTAAGGAATACTATGGAAATTAATTTATAATTATACTTGTTTATTTATAGTTTTTACTATTTAATATAGAGTGCAGATATTTGGTTCTTAATGTACATTACCTAACGCACACATGTTTTATAACACTAAAGTTTAAAAAAAGATCAGTTTTTATAATTTGTTAGAATCGAAAATTAATTAATAAGACTTAAATCTATTCATTACTAGAACTAAATTATTTTTTAACCTAGATATTGGCTGAAATTTAAATTAATTATAATTTTAGGAAATATTCTCTGATTTTATATATTTTTTGTTACTGAATTTAGAACATGAATTTTAAAGTGTATCATCTCAATAGTATTAAGGTAGTTTGATAATATTGTTAAGGATATTTATGAGTAATATTGTAAATAACTTTATTTTAAGTTAGTTTGTAGAAGAACTTTAATATAGTTCTATAGTATTTCCCTTTTACTTCAAAAGCAATGACGTGTCTTGTTATGATTTTATATAGTTACCTCAATAATGATCAGATGGTACCGTATTTTTAAATATTTTTTTAATTTATTTCTAATGAATAATTATTTACAAGGATTTAATCTGACATAATTTTTTTTATTATTTATTTACCTATTGTCTGACTTTTTTTTGATAAAATATACTAGTATATTGGTGTAACTCAATAAATAAAATTGGTTAAAAAACAAATTGTTCATTTCTGTTGTCCATATTTTGAAGTACAATTTTAGTTTAATCAAATATTTGTTATAGAATATGCCTTTTATAAAATAATGTTAAAAATAATTTATTAGTTAACCCTAAAACTATTTTAAAATCTTACTTTCAACTACAGATATTATGTTTCCAACATTTTTATATATTTTTAATTTATAACATAATCAAACAGTTTTTATTGTTTGTCTTAAATTGCCTAAATAAATCGTGTTAAATAAACCTAATAACGTAGTATTCTAAAGGCTATATAAATTAGACATTTTTCTTTAAATTTTCTTGTTACAATACTGGACTATCCTCTTTATAAATAAATATTTTTGTGCAAGTGCTTATGTATGAAGTTTACAAATTGAAAAATGGTTTTTAAATGCTGTTTGTGTTGGACTTGTTTAGGGTTCTTTATATGTATTAGAAATCCTTATATGTCCGCTTGACCTTTGTTGCTATAACTTTTTGTTATGACTTTATTATTTATCTACGTTATGGCCTTTTATATCCTGATAATTTCTTGATCTTAAAATCTCTTAAATTTAATATTATAATATACAGTAGCAAAAAGTGCAGTATGTAAAGCTATATTGGAGAAACATGATGGAGTGGTTCAAGTATTTAATATCCGCTTTACAGAAAGAAGGTGATTTCTAGGAACATAATATTTTATTATGAAACATGATAATACAGTAGTCTTAAAGTAGTCTAGTAAACCATGTGTTCATCGGAAATACAGCACTAAGTAAATATTTTTATATTTTGTACTCGTTTTCACTGTGATTAAGATAGGAGTTGTAGGTAGTAATAGTTATAGGGTGCGTTCAAAAACTCTACTCTAGTTAACTCGAGTCAACTATAGTCAATTTCGTGTCGTTCGAGAAATCAGTGTTAACTCTAAGGTTACCGTTCGAAAACCTAGTGTTGTTCGCTAGGTTCTTTTAACTCTACTGATAATTATTCTTATCATATACAGATAACAAGTAATTTTCATTTATATTCCCGCCTATATAATGTGATATAACCACAGAATATGTTCTGGGATATAACCAACATTTTGTT
>JAIPRL010004383.1:0-38713 GCA_025469235.1 Pemphigus obesinymphae | reverse complement strand
TTTATCAAATGTACCAATTCTCGAATGAAAAACGATATTAAAATATCGTATGTGATAATTTATCAAATGTTTATCGGTGTTATCAACGTTATCAATATATTTTGTCGTACAATTTAAAGATCGTTTTCTAATCATTTAATTCACAGACTGTGTACTTCTATATTACCTTTATAAGTTAATAATAAGTCATATAAGCCTATACTATTTAAGTTAATTATTTTTTTTTTTTTTTTCAAACAGTCTAATATACTTGATATTTTATATAGGACTGTTTACCTATATTATATAAGTTAATTTTTTGTTATTTTTTAAAACAGTTTAATAGATTAAGATATTACATCAAAAAAAATTAGATTTAACAAAAGACTGTATAAGTATATAAATTCATATTGTTGAACACCTAAATAAAAATAAGACCATGATATTTATTAATACTTATAATATTTATCATATTTTTTAAAATTAAAAATTTGATATAGGTAGATATACTTACATATTAAAAATTACATTAAATGTAAAAAAAAAGCTTTGAATAATTTTAATTGAAAATCCTAAAATTAAGTAAGTAGATACTTACTTTAGTCTGAATATCTAAAGCAGATTTTCTTGTAGGTTCCATCATAAATGCTGTAAGTAAATTAATTAAATAATCTACTGAATCTTTGGAAAGTCTAAAATTTTTAATAAAAATATTATCTGGCAATAAAAACGGATTTTTCGGTTTTATTATTGCTTTTCTACTATTTTCTAAAGCATTTTCTTGCATCTTCAGATTGTCTATCGCAGCTATATATACTACAACCATAATTATTATTTATATTAGAAAGTATAAAGTTTATAATAAATAATAATTATGTAAAATAATAACACAATAAAATGACTGATTAAATGAACGTTCGCTGAATTTATGATAAAATAGTTTGTGATAGTTAATTATCACCGGTAAAATACCTTGGGATAATGTATATCGTTTGTATCATCAATATAAATTATCAAAAAATAATCAATAAAAAAATAAATAATATAATATATATATAATAATAAATATATAATAATAATAATAAAAATATCAAAAAAAAAACAGATAGGAGGAGTAGGTTTTTAACCGACGTACCTACCCGTATCGTAAGTTAATTCTCGTTCCCATTAAGTTACAAAATCGACAACAAAGCGCTCGAAATTTTTTGTATTTAAACTATTCAGATAACGGATGACATCGTTACGTATATCAACAGATCATATAATATACGCGTATTCGGAACGAACGGTAGACAATAAAAAACGTTCAGCCGGCCGATAAAACGTCTGGGGAATCCTTTTAAATACAAAATACGTGAACTTGCTCAGATGTGGATGCATCTTAATACAAAATAATGATGTAAAATGGGGAAAAAAACTTGGAAAAAATGAGCCGTGTACCTTATAGATTTATACCTGGCTAACGGGGGAATGGGAACGAACCTAAGACCCTATGCGTCTAAACATTAATTCTTATCGAGACGACAATACGATGGCGCGAGAGAACGTTGAGTGATAACAGACGGAAGGTGAATCTATGATAACGAACGAAGTCTTGAAACGCGTTTTTCTTCCAGGCATCGAAAGCTCGTAGAAAAAAAAATAAGCAGATTAACTGCTAAATAGGTACTAATATTACAATTTTTGATTGGAGAAAGAAATGTATTATATTACTATATGAGACGCATTAAGTGCAAATCGGAAACATTCTTCATATAAATTATCTACTAACAAAATATCACACGATAATTTAATAATTAGGTATTAATATACGTGGACATATCACCACTTGTTGATATGCATAAATGTAAACAATCAATCAAAAACGTTTAATTGTAAATGAGTTGTATTAGTTGTAAAAGTTCCAATTTTCTAATCAAACACTCAATGCCGTTCTCGTCATGTACAAAATTTATATAGGTAGTCCAAGTACCCCCAAAACAGCCGATTTCCGGTCGTTTTACCATTTACTATAGTCCTAGGCTTGAGTTAAAATTGATGATTTTTATGGTACATGTTGTCAGCTTCTAACCAACCTCCTTGGAGGGGAGACTCACCAAATACTTAAAGTCCGTTTATATTTATTTATAATAATAGATATATTAGATAGATTTTACATCAAAGGTTTCCCATAATTTTTCCCACTATTATTGTTAAACCAAAATCCGAATCGATAATCAACGGTCAAAGTCAACAAGATTTTATTTTTATCGTGTTGTTTATTTGTGTCTCTGTATAGTGTTTAAGTGTACATTTTACAGCATATTTAAAAACATTATAGAAGTTGGACACCTACGTCAAATTATTTGTCATTACGCCATTAATTAATTGTAAGTACATTTTATAATCTATATTAATCGTTATATTAACGGCAAATTACTAATACCACGTATTCAATGTTTTAATGTAAAATTACTATATCAAAACATTGGTACCTAGTACCTACTTAAATAATTTTAATACATTTTAATAGATAATTAAAATGTCAAATTTACCATCGAACTTTTAATACTTTTTTTACAATTTTATTACATTGCCCGACGGCCGACAGTGAAACCACAGAATGTACTATAAGGAACTAGAGAAACTATAAGTCATGTGAAGTATTTGAGTAAATATAATTAAACACTTTTATAATATTTGGAATAAAATTTTAATAAAAAATAATATTTGTTCGGGCCGAGCGGGCTTAATAATAAATACTCGGGCCGGGCTTTTATTATCAATACTCGGGCCGGACCGGGCTTTCTTAAAACAAAAAGTATTCGTTTAAAGTCGGATAAATTTTGAAATATTATTTTCGGGCCGGATAATAATTTTTATGGAAAATTCTTGTGTCGGGCTGGACCGGGCCTGGAATTTATAAGAAGTGGTCGGGCCCGAAAAAATTCGACCCGTGCAGGTCTCTAATATTTACATATAGGTCGGTAACCATAACTAGTACAATTTATATTTATTTTTCATTAAGATCGGTGTTTTTCGTCAAACTTTGGAAAACTAATTAGAAAATTTAAAAATAACCTTTACAAAATACCTATTAGAATGAATTAACGAATCAGGAAATTCCATAACTCTTACTTTACTATTTCTATCCAAAAAAGTGTATACATATAATAAATAAAAAATAAATCATTAAAAGAATCCGTCAAATTTCTAAATATATATATGTATAAAAAAATAATTATGTATATATTATATTTTATATGTTCGAGTTAAAATACGATCGTTTATTTGGACATTTCCAGTATGGATAATAATTATATTTCTCGTATGATTATGTGAATTTAATATTATATAATATAATAATATCAGTGAAAAAAAAAAAAAACAGTGAACGTGGACCGATTGTAGTATATAAAAAACTGAAAAAAACACAAAATAATTATGAAAACAAGAATGTTTATCAACTTCGTATTTTTATTCCAGTACCTATATACATAATATTTTATCTATAGACTATAATATAATGATAATTATTCATATAGTTATATACGTATATGATTATATTATAATTTGTATTATATGACACTGAATAATAAATTATATTTTACAAAAATGTTTTCACGTTTTAAATAGTTAATTAAAAACATTGTACATTACATTAGTATTTATATAAACATTGAAAAAATATAAAAATTAAAAATATAAATTTTAAATATAATATAATTTATGTTGTATCTAACATTATTATTCTATTCAATATTTTTGAATAGAAAATAGACTTTTTTTTTACTGAAAGTTTAGTTATAACTATTATAACTACAGGTTGAATTTCACTTTACAAGATATATTTTTCATCGCATGTAAATATTGTTTATAAAAATCTGAATTTTTGTATTTATTTGCACACAACTGAAAATATATTGAAAACCACAATATAAATTAAAATATGATATATGCAATTTTCTCATTTTTCAAATAAAAAAAAAATATATTAAAATACGTAAATTCTATAATGTCCCGTATTTATTTTTCCCGTGAGATCATTTTAGTGATGAAAATATACTTATAAATTACACGGTTAACGACAAAATATGTGATTTAAATTGCCTATATTATGTTCCTTGATAAGTTGCATAGTGACCATTAATAAACGCTGTCTAGGACAATATGCCGCAGCTGTTTCGCCGCGAGACCTTTTCGCCGTGGCGTAGTGATAAAAATTTATTGATTTTACATACATATGATTTGTATTTTTTTTAAACAATATTTATTATACAAACCTTTTTTATAATTTCTATCATGAATGCGATTTCTATTTTACATATATATATATTTTATTTTTTGATAAAATATAATATTTTACATTTCAAATTATAAATTAAGCCATGTCGTTGAATAAATAAATCACTAAAAATACATAGAAATCTTACATTATCTTATCTAAAATTTATATTTTATAAATACAAATTATATAATATTTTTAAGAATTATAAAAATTGTATACCTACCTTATATCCAAAAATTGAAAAAGGTTTTACAAATTAAAAAAATATTTCGGCATTAGGCCATTTCGTCGAAAATAATTTAATAAAAAAATTAATAAATAATTATTTAATGTTTATTTATTTTTAAATTTTTATTTTTATTATATTATTTGTTTCTCAAGATTAAATTTTATTGTAAAGTAATATTTTGAGAAATTTCGCATAAATACTGCTAGTATAGATATATTAAAGTATAAATAAGAAGTTTTTCTATTATTATATATAAAATTATTATCAATATTAATTAATTCGATTTAAATTGGATGGTGCCAGGGTTAAAGGCAATAAGTACAAAACCGCTTTACTTTTGGAAAACTAAAAAAAAACTATCAAAATCATCCAAAAGTTAAAAATTGTCATATCAATTTTTTTACTAATGAATCTACAATGTTTGTTGTTTTTTTCATGTTAATCGATATGAATTATTAAAAATTAAAACATACAAGAATTTGCGATAAAAAAATTTTTCAAATGAACTTATTCCCTTTTATTTAAAGTAAATTATACATTTATTTTTAAAACTAAAAACAAATAAAATACTGTATTTAAATAAATGTCTTATGAACATATGACAACATATACATTCAATTATGTGTATTTTTAGTTCTCCTGTAAATATTTTATTGTGAAATCGTTTTATGGTGACTTGTATGCACTACTCACGTTTGGATCATCAAAGATGGAAAACTGATATAAATTTATTTAATATATATCAAAAAATGCAGTGTTTGAACTAAAGAATTTTCAAAATATTAATTAGGAACAAAACGGTGGGTAAGTATATTCAAAGAAAAACAGTGAATTTTTAATATATTTATAGGTACGTAAATAGTAAATTTTGTTTTAAATTACAATATTTATGTCTAATTTTATTTATTTATAACCGGCTACTTGCTTGATAAAATGTCTAATTATTGGCTATAAAGTATGAATATTGAATATAATGATTAGTATATCTACTGTATAACAATTATTAGTATTATTAGTACTTAAATGTTTTTCATATTAAATGTTCGCACTAGATATGTATACTTAAATACAATGCTGAGTAAATTAATGATTTTTATTTTAAACTCAGTTAAGTTAATAGAAAAAATAGTAAAAGTTTAAAGTTAATAGTTATCTTTTTTATCAACGAAGTTAAAAAATAAATTATTAACTTAAGTTAAATATATATATATATTTTTTTTTTTTGTACGAGTCAATATAAAATTTAAAATATATAGGTATAATTAAGTATCTATTCTTTTTTTTTATAAATTCTGTTATTTTTAACTTTATGCATTTTAAAATCATTAGCATAATATTATTGAAAATACTATAATGTATTAATAATAATTATTAATATAAATAACAACAAATAAGTTCATAAACATTTTTAGTTAGTAGGTATAGGTACCAACTTTTTTCTGATCAACAATTCTAACAAATGGAAATTACTCATTGCAATTTAGTACATACCAAAATATTGTTTTTAGGTGGGAAATCTAATATATTACTCAATTTATATTTTGAGGAGATTATTATATAATAATATAGGTATTCTTGTTTTATTTATATTTTTGGGAAATAAATAATTCTTGTAATATATTAATTATTAGAAACGACAGGAACAACTTCATTTTTATTCAACCATTTTGACAATAGATACAATATGAAATCAAAATGTAGATATTAATCATTTCAAAATTAACCTGAGTTTTAATTAAAAGTAACTCATTATTTAAAAGTTAATATAACCATAAATAAATAAATTTAACAAAAATCAAATATGAAAAGTTAAGTCAAAAGTTAAAATTAACTCAACTGTTAACTTATTAACTCGTTATTGCCCAGCATTGCTTAAATGTATTAAATATATCATTTTTATGCATTATATCATAATAACAAGTCAACATATTTATATGCGTATGAATTAGGAATTATAACTATCGGTCATTTAACATTTAAGATGACAATATAATTTTAATAATGTATATAATTTCCTGTAGACCATTTTTTAAATTAGTAAATGTAACGATTTATATATGTATATACACCTATACATATCAAATACCATAATTCAACTTTACCCATAAAAATAAAGTTAAATTGGTTGAGAATTAAAAACAAAAGAAAACAAAATCAATTATATTAGTAAAACCTATTCAACATAATTATAATATTATCATTATTTTTTTACTCCTGAAATTAAGATATATTATACCTATATATCTACGATTTGAAAATCGTGCCTACACCTGTAAATCATTATGTATTTAGGTAGATAGTAGGTTACCTACTATAGATAGGCAAATTTTAAAAATATCTATGAGAGCCCTCACCTTAGAGGGATCCAGGAAAATAATAAATAAAATTTGCTGTAGTATAATATTTTATAGTATTGTTGATTTAATTTAAAAGAATATTTTTAACATTGATAAATAATTTCAATTGGTTCTATTAAATACATTACAAGAATTAATTACATTACTAAAGAATACAAAAATAAATAATAAATAATTTAATTTCGGGTTTTAAGGGACCGGGTCTAACCTCATAAATCCGGCCGCAACCATTTTCCATATAAAACGACTATTCATTTTCCACCACGTTATTTTTTCCATCAAAACTGTACGAAACCATTTCGTTTTCCAACATGCATTTTTTATGTTAATAAATTAATTTTATTTTCTGTGAAGCTTTAATTTATATAATATTTAAAAATTGTTTTAAAAATATAGAAATAATTTATGAAGAAAAATGAATAAAATGAATAAAAATATATTTTAACACAGTTGATTCTAATTACTAAAGCTGTTTGACCACAATATTATGATCGGTGCATTTGTCTTGGCGTACTACGGTAAATCAGATATAAACGATATAATATATAAGTTATATATTATATATAAGTTGAGTTTATATTTTGCGTACTTGTGGTATTTTTCTAATAATAATTAAAGACTCAATTCCACAAAAATATTTACTTTATTTTGGTAAATACGTATTTCGTTATATTATTTATAACAGTCGTTATTGTGTACTGAAGATGGTAACTTTGTTACCGAAATACGTATTTACCAAAATAAAGTAAATATTTTTGTGGAATTGAGTCTTCAATTATTATTATATAAGTTGGGATTTAATTTAAAAAAATATATATACTTATTAACATAAATTAATGCAGATGGTAGAAACTTAAATTGTTTGACGTTTCACGTCTTTTTGGTGGAAAATGGATCTGCCAGTAAATCTGACACACGCATGTGATATTAAACATTATGTGTAATTTTTATTTATTTTTTAATATTAGTTAATCGTATTTTTATAAACTTACATTGCGGTGAACTATTTGATTACATTCGTTTTTGAATTATATAAGTGGGCACCTATAAATATCAAACCTAATATAAATATCTACCTAGGTACTTGTAATATATAAATGTTTGTTAGAAGTCGAGTGTTAAGACCACTTAAAAGGTAATTAACTATGGGGCACTTAACGCAATTACGTATATGTATACGGTATGCCAGATACCTAAATTTATTTTTATGTGTTCACTGTTCATCTACCTATATAATTCGATATAAAAACATATAATTTATCTGTACATATACGTTTAAAACAATATTTCGTTTTCAGTTAAACTACAGTTGTTTTCGTATGCTATAAAATATATAGTACACGGGGGTTGGACATAAAAAACATTTTGTTTTGGAGACTAGATATATAGGTATTATCATTATGTACGCATATGAATACACCAAAATCATAAAAACAAAATACGAGTATATTTATGCAAATCTAATCAGATAAATAAATTTACGAGTTTCAATGTTATTGTAGTAATATAGGTACCTAATATGTATAAGTATGTGGTACATTATATAGGTATGGTATTAAGTAGGTATATGTATATAGGAAAATTTTAAATGCACCATTATTGTTTATCTATAAGTACCTATTACCTACGTAATTTAAGCATCTTAAAAATGAGAGTTTTAAAATTTTTTTGGAGTGTATTTTTTGGATAATTGATAAAATATACATCGGTGCCATAGTATTAATAGAAGATATCATTATGTCCGTCAGTCCATCCGTCTGTCCAATCGATTTTTTATCATATTTACTAGGGATATTGTTGATTTGACAATCGATCGTTCTTATACTTATAATTTATTTATTACTCATATAGTGTTACTAGGGAGATATAAATCGGAAAATTTAACACGCTCGCAGAGTGTGGTTTTCCTAAGCTATTATGTGTTTATACTTAATATACTAAACTAGCTGACCCGGCAAACGTTGTTCTACCAAAAAGTTTTTTTAAATATTAAGTGGACCCGGCGAACTTAACGCCTTCAGATAAACTTTAGAGTGATAATAAAACATATAGTTCAAGAATTTATTTATTGATTTATTTGAATTGAAACAGAAATCAGTTGAGTGCAATATGATAAACAATATTTTTCGTTTTGTTTTCTGGCGCAAAAACAAACAACGAAGACGATTTGCCAACACGCGAACTGGCAAGGTACAGCTGACCGTGCGAAAAACATGAAATTTCTAAATTGATCTCACAGACTTCCAACGATTTATTGATTGTCATCGCAAAAGCCAATCGAACGGGAAACTGAATCCGCTTTAATTGAAATGGAAGATCTGTTGGAATGATCGGAATTCATGGGATAAAGACTTCCTCTCCTTTGAATTTGCCCCTTGATGATCGTTGCTTGTATTACATTGTCCATCAGTTTCTTGAAGGACAATCGAGTACCATTGCACAATTTAGAATGATTTAGATTCCGAAACATAATAATGATCGATCCCACCTTTAGCTGTAAATTATGCGGCGGAGTTCCTGGCATATCAAGCGAGTTCAAAAATTCCGTCGGATCGTTGGTCACGCTGTCAGCGGATTTGTACGAACGCAATTCTCCAACGATTTTACTTTGAATAATACAATTCAAGCTATCGACGTCCTTATTCTTCGCTGCTAGTATTGCCCGTTCACATATCTTATCAAGGTGTTTATAATTGTTTTCAATGCTTGGGAACACTTTTGTAATGACTTCCTCCTTCGACGATGTGAACTCACAAATATTTTCCGGGAACATTATCCATGGAATATTAATCCAGTCGAAACATCAATCGGAATTTGGCCATTGCCAAGCGCCAGCAGTTGTATATCTACTTTACCCAAAAAGTCGTTTAAAACTTATAATTCGTATTGCTTATAAAATATAAAAATAATTACGTTGACGATAATCCTAATATAATAATATAGGTACTTATACCTACTACTTATACATTATTTAACTATTATTTATGTTCATTATTTTAAATATGTTTAGGATTTAATATTTAAATTTAGGTATATATTTAAAGTATAGGTATTAATTCGTATGCTATTTGCATTTAGGCCTATATTAAAATTAATTCAAATCAATTTAATGATAAATTAATTAAGAGTTAAAGTCAGCGTATTTTGATTTTTTAGTTTTTGGTACGTATTAGTATGTACCCATTATATAATAATGTATGTTATATAATAATAACTTATATAATGCAATGTAAATTTTTACATCATTCATTTATTATGTCAGTATACATTTTTCAAATTCACACTTGCAATTTAATGTAGTTTCATACTAGAGATATAATATTAGGTATGTTGTAATGCGTACACAAAAATAGAGCTTGCAGGTTGAAATATTTAGGAATTTTATGTTTTATTAGGTATATTTCTGTAGCTTGAAATAAGAAAGACCTATGTCATATGTTAACGAAGTTGAAAGTTTGAAACTACTATATCAATGTAATTTTCTTTTTAAATAATGTTTTTTATGGAAAATGAATACTTATATTGGTTTTTTTTACTTTAATTTATGGAACTTCATTATTTTATTATTGAATTTTATAACAACTGTTTTTTACTCTTGTCAAATTGGATTTTTGGTATGATATCTGCAGTAAGTACTTATATTTTATTTTACAAAAAGAAGTTGAAAATATTAAATTTGTTAGATTTATACGTATTTGTGATTTAATTTTTCAATCAAAACTAGGTAGTTATAATAATTTTGAATGTTTTCTAACAATTATTTTATTATATACTACTTAGGTACCTATATAATATTATTATACTATATAGAAAATTATATAGAAATATTCAACTGAAAACCTAATACCTATAGGTAATGTTTAAAAAATAAAATAAAATAAAACATCGTCTTTTTAAACCAAAACACATTTGGTATTTTATTTATAATATTATTATAATTATATCAGAACGATAATAATATTATTTCAATCCCTTCTCTTTGTGTCAATATATACACACATGTGCATACATATTATACGCGATAACAGACATACTCGAGGACATGCATGATTATCTCGTGTATTATAGGTTGCGTTGCGATAGATACTCCAATGTGCAATATGACCACTCGCTCGTATACACGATGTATATAATTATATTATTGTAAATATATATATTGTAAATTAAAATATTTTTAAAAAATATTACTACATGTTGGATTTTTTTCATTTGTATTAAACTCGTGTGATATTCGTATATTTGTGATCAAGCTCTCTAGGTACCTCCTATCTACATACTCAAGGATTTTATTTTTGTTTTGATATTTTTGTTTTTTTTCAATAGCTCAATATAAATAATATAACAGTACGCGTGTGCGGGGTAAAATAAATATAATATTATTATTATTATTTTGTTTTTTTTTTTTTTTTTTAGTCGTACGTTTTACGATCGCGCGAATAAAATAAATTGTTCGGTCCGCAAGAGCTAACAGATTTTTATTGTGCGTGTCAATCTTTTTGCCAATAAAACGGCACTAGTTTAATAAAAATTAATAATAATAACAAACTGACTAGCTAAAAAAATTACGTGGGACGCGTTTATTAAAATTATATGTAAAATTATACCGTCACGACAAGAGTGCTGCAGTCAGTGCATCTATATTCGACTGCATCGTGATTCGCCGTTACGTTTTTCGAGCCATGATAATCGTGCGCGACAATATTTACGCGAACACGATAATCTCGTGCCTTAAATCGTCGATATTTCGTGTCTGTTTTTGATTTCGGATAAACTCATATTGACCGTACGTCTTATTTGAAAATAGTGCACAACACCACAGAAGTAACTATATTAACAGCGCATTCGTCCAAAAATAAAAAAAAATAAAGCGATTCGATACAATATTAGTCTCGTTCATGACGTTCAATCCGATATAGGTACGTATTAGTTAGATATAGTATGACGTGTTAAACGATGTAAATAAATCTTACGATAATAATTAATTATTGGTAATGTTCAGAGTTATTTTGCAACTAATAAACGCGACTTGTGTTTGTGTATTTTGTAGGAGCGAAATAATATCGTCGGTATTATTATTACGATGAAAATGGAATTACCGCGGTATCGTCGGAAAACGCGTATCGAGTATCTAGCGGTCGCGGTTATCATCGCGACTGTGGTATTCTGTGCCGCCGACGAGTCTTTGGAATCACATCACAGCCGAATACGGTTCGACAAATACCACAACTACGACGAGATGACCGATTATTTGACGAAAATAACTGACGAGTTTCCCGATATCTCTTCGCTGTACTCGATTGGCAAATCGGTGTTAAGTACGTATAATATTATATTATATCAACTAAATATTTTCCATAAACGAATTTTGTGTTATCACACGTTTTATTACGAATAAATGAATATCTTAGAAAATCAAGTTTTAGAAATAACAAAAAAAATAAAATAAAAAATAAAAATTGGTACAATGTAGAAAAAATCAACATAATTAATAATAAATAATAAAATCAATTATTATTTTATAAAACCATTTTATGTTAGAGCTCGGATTTCAATGCATATATACATTACTTTTCGATTAAATGCTTTACACGATGATTTCCAATAGCTACAAATTTATGTCGGTTAGGTATGGAACTTATAGAAACTTTAGATATTCGGCCATTTTAATAACTACATTTTTTCTCAGCATTTTTGCATTTTTCGTAGTTTTTGGAAGCCTAGGGCACTTTTTAAAACTTTTTTCAAAATAGAGAAAACAGATTTTACTAAGTTTATAAAAGTTTAAAAATATAACATGGAATTTTCTTACTTCTTTTATAACGTTATTAATGTTGTAGAAATTATACAAATACTTGGATAATGGACGTGTGCGCATTATTTGCTAAAAATTTAAAAAATAAGAAAAAATTATAACTAGTCGTTATTTTATTGTTGTCGCTGACGCGTTTTAAAAGATCGTCAATTATGGGCTGTAAAGTTGACCACTGCTACCGAACTGCTAGGCGTGCCGAACATAAAAATCGTCGGAAATATACACGGGAACGAGCCCGTCGGAAGAGAAATAATTTTACATCTCATTCAGGTAATTGTGTATTATATTGTAAACGGTTATAACGTTTTATCAAAAAAGGAAAAATTAATTTTTTCGTATATAGTAAAATTATTTAAATTGATATAAAAACTATAATGTAATGTATATATTTTGTATTGTTGAAAATTAGTATATATTGGATAACAGTTCGGCAGACAAAGAGATTAGTAGACTATTGCAAACTACCGTTGTTCACTTGTTACCGAGCATGAATCCCGATGGATTTGAATTGTCCAAACCTCACGTTTGCCCAAACGACGGGATACGGTCACCAGGGTCCAGGTACCTACTGCAAAATAAGTACAGTTTTTTTCGTGAGGATTTTCACTAAAATAATATTTCTGTTAATTTGTCTGATCCAATGCGTAAAGAGGAAACGCAAATAGTTACGATTTAAATAGAAATTTTCCGGACAAATTTAATCCACACACCATACCGCTGCAACCCGAGACCAAAGCGATCATAGAATGGATGAAATCCATACCGTTTGTCATGTCTCTTGGCTTGCACGGTGGCGCACTTGTAGCAAACTATCCGTACGACGATTCGCCAGATCCCTGTAAGTACATAATACATTCTATAGCCTATAGGATATATATCATATCAATGATAATCATATGAAATATTATACACAATACGGTTTCTATACAGATAAATTATTAGATTAAAATATATTATATTAGGTATATCCGAGTTCAGAGTTTCCTAAATTGGAAGGGAGGATTGTAAATCGTTTCTCCATTTCACTCATTGCCTAATTGGAATAATAATTTTACACTCCACTCGTCTCTAATCCAGATTTTAATAATTCTCCTTTCACAGGTATTTTCTATTATACCCTGCACGTAATTTAATCAATACCCAGGGTACAGAAAGATTTTTTTTTTTGGTGGGGGGGGGGGGGTAAAAATGTGAAAAATATAATACCTATAATACTTCTCTTCAAAACATAAAATAAGCAAAAAAAAAAGTAATCAACATTTTTTCCCATTTTGTCAACTAAATCCTAATAAGACAAAATTCCAAAAACATATTCAAAACGTAAATGAACGAAAAAAAAGACGATCGACTTTTTCTACTATTTGCCGACTGAACTTAATTTTACCAACTGAATTCAATTTTGCTGACTGCTTTCTGAAGTTGGGGGAAGACACTCCCACTCGGGGCGGCCCTGTCAATACCTACTGAGTTTACGTTATTTTTCTGAAAACTAAAAAGTTAAATGATATTTTGAAATTTAAGTAGTATTAACACTGTATATTACTACGCAATACTATTTCATCATAATAATAATAATAGATACATACATATATATATATATATATATATTATATCATAATCATATTGATTATGTATATATATATGTATGTATATCCTCTGCTCGATATTTTTATATATCATGTGATAAGACTTTTTCGCTTCACGCATTGTCTGCAGCTGATGCTGATATGACATATATACCCACTATATTGTTGACTATATATTTTATCATCCTTCCCCAAAACAGTTTAAAATAAAAAAAACTACGATAATTGTGGTTTGTAAAGAAGTATGGTAACACAGAGTTGTTATAATAGTTTGTCCAATTATATTAATATGTTCATTATAAATATGTTAATTATATTCATTTATACATATGGACCAATTTGAGTGTTTATAGATCAAAATATTATAATGACATATTTTGTCGGTGATATCATATAATTTATATATTATATAAAGTATGTAGTATAATAAACAAGAAATTAAATAAACAAAATAATATAATCGCGTACTTATAAGTAGTAAAAAAAAATACCATTAAGAACTAGTGATGTTCTTAAGAGCCAAATTTAATTTAATTTATAATGATTGAAATATTCTCTATATTATTATCTACGAGAAATAAAAATAAACAATGATTAGAAATATAATCACAAAAAAAAACCATTTTCAAATGTTTCCCATTCTAAAAAAGTAAGTTATATATTTTTAATTTTTAGGTATGTACCTATACTAATTGGATTAGATATTTTATATCATATAAAATAATTCTACATTATCATACACTTATTGTAAAAAATATAAATTTACTAAATAAAAATATTCTTAGCCACATATAAGCTAAAAAAACCTACAGTAAAAATGTAAAAACTATTGAAGGCGATTTTTTTTTCGAAATTTCAATTTATGTATATTGTATCTATCAATAGCCTATACATCGAACTTCGGTACCAGAAAACATAATAGTTTTAAAATAAGTTAAAATTATTTCCGATGCTGAATTGATCGTTTAATTTGATTTACACATTATATTATGATATAGTGTGTATACCTTGTAAATTGGAAAATTATAATCCTGTTTTAGTATAATTTGTATATTTTATAACAGTCACAGAAAAGTTGCGGAAATTAAACAAAACGTTACAAATCGCCAATGTAATGGACCTCTACAGAGCGTATGAACACTATGGTAAAAAATATGAAAAATAAATTTCACTCTATGTCTATGCACGTTATTACGCACTCAGTTCTCTAGAACTTAAACATTATAACCTATATCTAACATGTCATATACCTATATAGTACCTATCATTAAAGTTGTTGTTTTTTTTTTCAAACTAAAAAAACTAAATTTACAATCACGAAAGTTAAACATTTCAAACACCTCTACAGCGTATTGGTAATTGCCTACTTTATCAATATAACATTATGTCACATTGTCACGCGATTAAATAACTTTTAATGACTTATTATGTATGTATATACACGGGTTAAAAAGATAATTGTAATATATTAATGTTTGACTAACTACTATAAATAATGGGTCAATTAACTGAGTAAACCTATGACGTTGTCTGAAGCCCGAATTATCGGTAGTCATTAAATTCGTAATTTCGTAATAGGTACAAGCTTCTTTCGCTCTATATTACAATAAATAAGGGGCTATCAATACTAGCAACGAAAAAAATAAAATAGAAAGTCTTGAAAACAGAATACTGTGAATACCGTCATTGTTTTGAAATAAAAACTTAATTTTCAAAAATATAGACTTTCCATAATTTGTATGCTATTGTAAAAAAAAAAAAATCAAATCTTCTATAATATATAGAATACTATATATGAGTATATGACATATTATATATTATGCAGTAGGTAATTAATAAATGGTCTTGGCCTGCGATCTTTGACTTGTATTTATTAGGTAGTAGTGGACGTTATGCGTCATTATAAATTAACGTTAAACGTTATGCGTATTGAATGTATTTATATTCTCAAAAATTACTTTTTTAGACTTAATGTGTTTTGTATGAATGAAGATTTGATAATATTTTTCAAAGCTTTTTCTTTCCTTTAGATTATTTGATATATAATCCTACATATTAAGTTAGGAAACAGTCTTTTAGCTGACTATTATTCCTATTATATACACTAACCGGGCTTTGGGTCCTGGTTGTGGGATAGCGGTACAAATTAAAATGTTTAATTCAATTTTGACAAGTCCTAAATAAAAAATATATCATATACGTTTGAAGCGATTGAACTAACCCTAACGCAATTTAACTGCATAATTTAACACCGAAGGTATAGATTTTATTATCAAAGAATAACAAAATATGTATGTAAGATAATATAAATTATACATATTTTCACTAGAATAAACCTGTGTTTGAAGGGTGGTTAGAACGAATGTCCCAGCGAGTTTTACCAAGTAATTTAAATATATTGTGATTCGACTCAAGTATTTATACTCTTCTGTTTATAATAAAATTCAATTCACATCTCATAATCTATTTGCTTATAACTCTTCCAGTTCATTTGCGTGCCCTTGGCGACTGTTACGTTTTTAAATTTGTAAGGGTTATTAAAATTGAGGAGACACAGGGTGTGTTGCCATTTTCGGAAATCGGATTGAATTATTGGGTATTAAGACTATGTACATATTTATCAACTAAAAAAATTTTTCTCACTGCACTCGATATTAACGTTTTCCGACTTCATTATATTGATATATAACATATAATTTAACATTACATATCATACATCGCAATTGACGACAGGCTTGTAATGAAAATAACTAATACCTAAATCAAATCATAACATATTAAGATGAAAAATAAATAATTTACAGATTATAGATTAGAAAAAATTATTTACTATTTGAAACTTATTAAAATCAAAAAAATAATATAACACTAGTGCATTTTTGTTAGGTATAATATATATTATTTCAGCTACCTAACTGTTTTATTTATAAAATTGTTTTATTGATAAGTCATTTAGTCATACTTATAGGTACTTATATTCATTTTTATTATTTATATTAATTACCTTCAATACAGGCTGGATAGGTCCTGAATTTAGGTCCCTTAAATCAGTGCGGTTTATCACATCGATAATGGTCATAGAATTATTTGCAGATTTGGAGTCTGTGTGTTCTTCCACACAAATAGATTCATTAAAATGTTCACGTTTAATCGACAAATCAAAACAAAAATAGATATGGGTTTGTGAAAACCAGTCATTCTTTTTTTTTTAACTAAACGAAATGTTCAATTAATATTTTCGAACCCCTGATCTGGTGAAACGTGTGACGTCGCTGAGGGCGTAGATGAACTGGACGGGTAATACTTAAGTAAAACCGTTGAAAATAAATACTATAAGTAATACTATAGTATTTATAATCAATGGTAAAACGTACAAAAATAAATACATAGTACATGGCAATTTAGTGAAATTGCAATTGATACAGTTATTCATGATGTATAATTTAAATGTAAACTCTCAACTAACAAATAAACACTGTTTAATAACTAAAATTTTATGTAAAATATTACCACCATATTTTCATGGGTTATTCTTGATTTTTTCTTCGGACAGTATCCAGTATCGATGCGGAAACCGACGAAAGTCTGACACCGGACGACGACGTGTTCCGGTATTTGTCGAAACTCTATGCCAAAATACATCCGACGATGCATATGGGCAAAAGTTGCTCTGACGAAGAGAGATTCAAAGATGGCATTACAAACGGAGCGGTTTGGTATCAAGTTAAAGGTTAGATATATTTTTGACTTCTTTATACACAAAATATAGCGTTTTGTACAGTAATATTTTAGTTATATTGTCCAAGGAAATTAAGACTTGGGACTATACTACAAGAACTAGGGAAATAATGATTTACATTTCAAAACTCAAAAGGCCTATCCGGAAAAAAAATGATTAACTATATATTAACTACTATAAATAAAATGGTGTTAAAGAACTCGAAAAATATTTATCAAATAATGTATACATACTGGAGTAATATGTAAATTACAACATACCAAGTCACCAACGATAAGTAGCTCGTGACTCGTGAGATACCGAATGTGCAAAATCACTTTTAACTGTATACGTATACGAATTTCCACAACGACTGTGTTAAACCAAAAACGAACTCTTAGTTGAAATACGTATGTACAGTTAATCGTTGGCTGAGAGTAACAAATGTTCTATCTTAGTTCTATCTATTATTCAGGAGAAAATTTTTAAAATTCTATTATCTTTATATACTATAATATTCGTTTTGAAAGTTATGATTAAATGTCACTCATTCAATAATAATCCAAATGAGTTCATTCCAATTTCAAAATATAGTTCATATATATAGAAACTTTTTACTCTGAGCTCGCGTAATAGTATATTATTTTTGTGATTTTAGGTTTACAATAATTTTTAGTATAATTGTCACAAGTTCTCAAATGTATTTTAATAAGATACGTTTTGATTTAAATTAATTATAGATTATTTAATATTCTTTGGTATTTTTCTCATTATAAGAAGTGATACAAGAATTTACTGAGTAGAATTGAATTATGTTTTTTAATATTGATTTTTTTTTTAAACTAATTAATTAATTAATTTTTTTTATCTCTTAAAAACATTATTTCATAAATATTAATAACAATATATATTATGTACGTTTCTAAAAATTAGTGTATTATGAATCCATATGCAATCATATTATATTAGTACTTACTACTTTAACTTTAGGTCAAATTTATAACTATATATTTCTAATAAATGTATACTTGCGTATATTTACGTAGGGAGTATGCAAGATTACAATTACGCATGGCATGGATGTATGGAAATTACTTTAGAAATGTCTTGCTGCAAATATCCACCAGCCTCATTTTTGGAATCA
The DNA here is from genome assembly GCA_025469235.1 of Pemphigus obesinymphae. Lineage (NCBI taxonomy): Eukaryota > Metazoa > Arthropoda > Insecta > Hemiptera > Aphididae > Pemphigus > Pemphigus obesinymphae. Next base: position 19,621 of record JAIPRL010004383.1, on the reverse strand, counting down.
CACTGGAACGATAACATAAAGGTAATGACGGCCGTAACTTTTTACAATATTGAATTAGTTATTATTAATGTAAATTTTTATTTTACTTATTTATTATTATTGCCTATGTACAAATATTTATTTAAATTGAAGTGAAATCGATAAATGTTCTTTGATGATTTTTTTTTTCTGTGTGCAAATACATATTTTTAAAAATTGTATTCAACAGTTATTTTTTAGTTAACCACTCTTTACTTTAGATATTTTTATCAATCATAATATATTTCACATAACTACACAATAAATTTAACAAAAGTGTCACCTGTTATTATATTTCAGTCACTTTTATCTTGGATGAAACAAGCACACAGAGGCATTAAGGGTATCGTAACGAGCCAAGTAACCGGTAAACCTATACCAAATGCTATTATTAGTATATCGGGCCGGCAAAACACATTAAACACGACCAACAAAGGAGAATATTGGAAAATTTTACTTCCGGGTGTATATAAATTGATTGTAAGTATTATTAAAAAATAGTTGTATTTATTGTATTCAAATATATATTCGATTTTAGTCATTATTTTGACGAGTCACATATTTAGCAAACATTTTTACAATACTGATGAAATAAATATTGTAGACATATTATATAAATAAAAACTATACCTAATTAATAATAATTAGTATAATCTTTAAGTCAAAAAGACTATTTATTTGTATACGGTGAAATGAAAACCTACCATGTATAGATGAGTGCTACCATAGGTTAGGTACCATGAAGATTTTTCAATTTAACATTTACCTTTTCTACAACTTTTTTAGATTCATTAATTTCCGTTACATTAGATTGTTAGTCAATAAATATTTCTCTCGATGTAACCATATTTACTACTTTTAATATATCTTCTTCATTTTCAAAATTTTCTAAAATTGGATTGGATTACTGGATAAAGAGTCAGCTTCAATATTCTTCTTATTACTAGATGCATATATAATCTTGAAATTATATTGTGAAAGATAAAATATAAGATCTCCAAGTGGTTCATCTGTTCTCGCATTTACTTTTAATGTTTCTAATGGTTTATGATATGTAACCACCATAAAATCTCTTCCAATTAGCCAATGTTGCCAATACACAATTGTTTCTTTTATCGTCAAACATTCTAAATAAATTTGATTTTTCTTCTTTTGACTAGGGATTAATTTCTTTGAGAAATAAGGATCTTAATGAATTATACCATTTTCTTGTGGTTGTTTCAATATATCTCCTAGACCATTTCCACTAGCATCAATGTCAATGAAAACCTTTGTCTTGACAATAGATTAATAAAATTGGGCTTGAACATAGATACTTCTTCATATCACTAAATGATTTTTTACACTCCCATACCATTTTATTGCAAATATTGCTTTTGCATTTCTCATTTATAACAACTTAAAAACATCGTAGAAGGACGAAACAATAAATAAATGATAAATAACGACATCGTCTAGCGCCCCTACGTAGCCGTTTTGTAATATATGTGCATTTAAACACATTTTATGAATTACTAAAGATTTAATTTTTTTTTTTTGATTGTTTCAAATAATTATAACTCTTGAAAAAATTTCAAAATCAAAAAATGGCTACGTAGGGTACAAGACAATCATTTTTATGTATATAATTTGTTTTCCGTTTCATATTTCTAAGATGTTTGTAAGTGGGTAAAAACGAGAAATGCTAACGTGAGTTTTTCACTAAAAATCGTTTGCGCCGACATAAGTAAAATTTAAATTGATTTTGATTTTGAAAGTCGTTCCCCCCCCCCCAAAGACAGTAAAATTTCAAATGAAAAACAAACGTAATAATAACCCTCCCCCCTTGATGGGACACAGGTGAACGCGGCCGGACACGACGAGAAAATCATGCGGATCGAAGTGCCGGAGCGAGAAGATCCTGAGCCACTTGTGGTGGACGTTCGGATGGAACCGACCGGGACGGCCGACAGCACTGTAAGCACGGGACATTACACGTACTGGGTGCTGAACGGCAACCGAGTGGACGGGGACGCGACGGAGGCGGCCGCGGCGACGGATAAGACGACCGTAGTGCTCCGCGAGCCCCCGACCTTGGAGCCGGAAGATAAGGACTACCGTGACCGCGCTTACGTGGTCGTCACCAACGACGTGGACGACGTGGACTTGCAGTTGATGCAACCACCGATGCCGGTGTCTTCGTTTTCCGCCTCGGCCGCCGCCGCGTCCACTGTCGTCTCGTCGGATAATAACCGCTTTTGCTACCACCGCGTCACCACAATGATAACGCTCGTTCTGGGCACGTGCTACGTCTCCGCGTACTCTCGCCGTTGATATTTCCGAATACTCCATATTTTATTTTTATATTATAACGACAATATCGTAGATTAAGTACCTATACTCAATCCATATGATAATAATATATTATGCACAAAGCTTGGCATTGACTGTTCCCAAAAACTCGATCGATATTTTCCCGAAAACTTGAAATCCACCGACGTTTTTAAATAACATTTATCTCGGTCGAATGTTCGGTGTATTTGTTTTTCACGATAATATTGAACTAGTTTAAAAATTCGGTTGACTCGCCAAGTTTTTAATATATAATTTCATCTATACGCGTATTGCATCAATATATGCTACCTATATAATTATAAGACGAACTAACACTATAGTATATAAATACAATGAACAACACATTGGCGTATTTATGGAATGGGGAGGGGAGGGGTGTGCGAATAGAGAGAACATTCCCATGTGTCGTATTTTATTCTGTACAGAATGCTATATAGATCGAAATCGGATATTTTTACACTTAACGCGGATATATAATATAGTATGTAGTTGATTTTATTCTTTTAATTGTGCCGGTGTAATCTGCAAAATGATAAGATTCATTTTTTAAGCCAGTAACCTATTCCACCAGTATCGGGACCTTTTGAGTATATTATAGATATGATTGTTATTTTGCCCGTTTCCGCATAGTTGCGTCTGTCATTTAAGAAAAAAAATCTCATATTTAGTTCCTGTCCACTTTGGACTTTAGTCGATACAGGATCTCTTATTGGCAGATTTTCAGGATACTGTCCGGAGGATTAGACGTCTACCGTCTACGACCATTCGTAGAGTTCCATTCTAAATTGTTTCGTTAAATTGGTCATTCGGGTATATAATTTTTTGTGTTGTTTTCTCTTGTTTCGATCCATTTTTCGGTCAGATTTTGACTATATGTACGAGTATGTACATATGTTCGGAGTCTTTCATCATTGTAGCACTTCGTTTTCTTTATATTTGCTCCCGATGATATTTGTTGGTTCAAAATATATTTCTTTATGTAGCTTTTGACAAAATACATACAGAACCACATTCACTTTTTTTCTCATGTGATACATTCGCATGTAGTTATAAATCTGTGACCTGGATCGAACACAATATATGTTTTTATCAACACGATTGAAAAAAATTACGTACTCAATTTCCCTACTCTTTGAGTCGTTTTTAATAATATTTATTTTGTGGTTTAAGTGTGATATTTTATGTACTAGGTGATTTTAAAAATGTCGTGATAAATTAGTTGGTCACAGTGACGCTCTACAATGTGAATAATAGATTCGAGTGAAACATTTATATTGGAGTTTTATGGGCCTCGTACAATGAAAAATATTCACCAAATCCAAAAATAATGATGCGCATTTCGAGCTAATTATTCGCGATACTTGATAACCGTGTTTGTATGTGCTATTATTTTAATATCGATTAATCGTATACTAATACGTTTATTTAGATAAATATTTACAAATAATAGTGCAATTATTTGTCTATAATATTAATTATATTATTTATTTTAATTTTATTTTTATAAATTTATAATTAAAAAAAAAAAAACAATATTTAGTTAGTAATGTGTACACATTTACATAAAGTAACAAAAGATTATTTGAATTTTAGACACACTTTACAATCTACTGCCAATTATTAGATTTTAAAACAACAATGGGTTATGAATATATTTTTTTCTTAGCACACGTTTTCAAGTTTGTTTAATACTTATCAATTTTTAGTGAGAACATAAACAGATTTATCTCGATATCCAAATCTCTGTTGTATCACTAATTCCTAAATACGCCTGTGTGAAATTATTTACATATTATAAATATGTATATTAAAGCTTGTGAAGTCATTACCTATCTTATATTATATACATAATATGGGACACGTACAGACCGAAGTCGTTCTAGTCGCGTTGATCGATATCCCAAGTATGTAGCAACGTCTTATATTCCGGGCCGTCCACTAAAAATAATTAATTGCGTATAATACACCAAATATTTTTGATAAAGTCACATTTAAACAACAGGAACCATTAATTTTCTATGCTTACAAATATATTGTTTTAATTGAACACAACATTTTTTCCCATATTTAATTGTTTTACTATTTTTTGTTTTTTATCTCGAATAATTTTTACCTTATTTTACTTATTTTTGAACAGTAAAATACTATGTTTTTAACATTATTTTTCGGCGTAGATATAATTATATTATTATACATTACACCTCGCTACATACATGGTTACCTGAATTTCATAAAAAAATATACAAAGACATACTATGGTTTGAAGATAAAATGTAAATAAAAATAAAATACAGGCTATTCAAAATTAGTAAAAAAAATAAATCATTAACATAAAAAAAAAAAACAGTAAAAATATTATATTAGGTATACGTAAAATAAACATAAAAACTGACTGAAAAAATGAGCGTTTCTGTTTTAAAAAAATACGTCAATATAAACAAAGTTATAGGATATATTTTTAATTTGTCGACTACGCGACAGGTCTTTCAGTCTGAACGTGTTTTATAATATTTATAATATTTATAAACCTATAACATTACTATATAAATTTAATTTCTCTAAAACTATTATTTGCAATTATTATTTACCAACCAAATATTTATAATCTGTACCTTTTTATCGTATATACTTACTAATAATTTGGATTTTTCAAGTGAAATATTTGCTAATATTTTTAAGAGAACGAAATATTATATTGTACTATTTGTGTCTTACTGTATCGTCATCAAGTGCAAGTCGGTTGTTGTTAAAATAATTTATTATTATTAGATTTTTTAATGTAACATGCATAGTTTTGTTGCGTTAAGTGTATGTGTATTATGTGTTTGGGTATTATATAACCATTGTATTGTAATATAATTGTACGTAATTTATACATAATTATTGTCTCCTATATTGTCTACTTATATAATATTAATTATCGATGACTGGAAATATGGAATAGAGTTTTTTTTTTCAAGATTTTTTGGGGTTTAAATCCCCCCGCTTCCCCGGGAGGACATTATTAATGTGTTTCATCATTTTTACACGTAATTGTGTAAAAAAAAATCGCTGATATAACCCATAAAAATTATAAATCCCATCTCCCCTCTTCAATAGCAAAATCCAGATGACTACACTACTGGTACTTTAAAGTTTAAACATTTTATAGCTGAGTAGTCTTCCAAAAATATTATGTCCTTCTTCGTATTACACTATTTTGTTAAGAAGCGCTTCCACACGATACATTTTTTGGTCAAAAACTACTCATTCTAACAGTTCGGCACGACGCGTACTCTGATAACAATTTTGAAAATGTATATAGGTTTTTCATTACTTACCCGAGGGAATGATTGAGCTACATTTTTCATTTTCGTATTTTATACTATAATTAAAACCATTTAAAGTTTTTGAAATTTTCAAAATGTTAAACATGAATATCTAATAAAATAAAAAACAAATTCGATCATTCCCGATAATACAATTTCGATAGTAAAATTTATGGAAAATTCAAATATTTTCTCAATACTGTAATTGATGAACTCATTGCGACTTTCTGATGGACTTAGAATCGTCTATTTAATTGAAAAATATACAATTTTTCATGGTTATAAAGTAGATAGTTGACATGTGCACACGGGTACGTGTTAACGGCTCTCCGTAAGCTTTTGATACGGGTTATGAACACTAATGAGATTACGTACGTCTCACACAAGCACAAAATTGTACAAAGAAAGTATAATAAATTGCCTAAATAATACTCCTTAAAATCGTGTGGTGTGGAGGCCCCTTAAGTCCTTTATACACTATTTTTTGTTTGTACGAAATTCTCATAATTATGTAGGATTAAAACCTACAATTTTTTTAATTTTTTTGGTATTTAAATTGAAACTTTGTAATGTTTTCTTTTCCCACTGTTTTGTAATTAAACTTTGATTTTATACTTATTATACCTCGTATATACCCTTTGGCCCTCTGACTGTATACAGCAAAGCGTGTGCAGACTGGAATAAAAAGATTAGAATAAACATCCACAGACTCTGGTCAAATGACTTAAAATAGATACATATAAAGGCAAGTGGTTTGAAACGCAATTCGATATTATCCTTGCAGTATTCACAGTGACATTTCAAACTCATAATAATAATTAGGTATCGGAAACGAGAATTTTCGTCCTATAACCTATGAAATACTCAATAATTTACCAAAAAATATACAAAGGTATACATTGTTCTAACCAATATTTTATCTATCTACTATATCATATACCTATTTGATAACTACTTAGAATATTATAGGATAATATGTTTATCGTCCCCTGAAAGTTCAAGAGATAATTTCCTCTGAAAAGTAGCTACTATTACTATACTAGTTCACTGATTGTGAAACGTTTGTTAAATTACAATATTTGTTACTATAGTTTTTAGTCGATTTTATCATTATAATATTAACTGTGTGGCAAATTTACCTAACCTATATAGGCTATGATGTATGTGTGAATTATGTATTCGAGAATATGTCCGATTTATGAATAATCTGATATAAAAATACAATAAATTTGTATTATTTTTATTATTTCAGGCTACAACATTTCAACACTTAAATTTTATTATTATACTAATAATAAAATTATACGTTCAACGTTAATAATAATTATTTTCCCGTGAAATTCACCGTTTATGTGGTTAACGCGAAGGACGATGTAGTAAGTTATGTATGTATATTGTATATATATATATATATATATATTTATTCAATAGGTACACTATTTAATAAACCTTTGCCATTTTTGCTGTTTATAAGTCTTTTTGATTTTTATTTCATATGTATTGTTAATTTTTTTAGAACTTATACTACAACTTAATATAGATTTTTTTTTATTCGCATATCTCTTTATAGTTGACAAATTTCATAGATAATTTTCTGGCAATCATTATTTCATTATTTATATTATAATTATATTACTCTTATTGCGTATACTTTGAGTATATTATAATATTATATGTTCATTATCAATGGTTCATTTTGGATTTTATTGAGTGAGAGAACTAGACAATTTGTTTTAATCTAAAATTTTTTATAAATATTTAGCTTAACAAAAAAACAAAAGTAGCTATCCAATTTCCAACATTATGCATTATATAGATATTATATAATATTTATAAGTCACTAATTATTTACCTATAGATGGATGAGGTTTTTTTTATAAAGGTACTCCAAATTTTGTTTTAAATATTCTTAAAAATATAATTATAGTCCATTTTAACACGAAATGGCATTAGCAAATTTTTATTATTTTGCTGTAGACACCTCATATTATATAATTTTTTATATTTTGATAGTATTTTTTCAAACATTTATAAAACTATACTATTTTACACTTATGCAGACCCTAACATTCCTTTATGCTAATGATTTAAAGGAAAATGGGTTATATTTTTAGATAATTTTGTAACTGGAAGTGCATTTAATGTTTAAATTAAAAAATATATTACTATAATAATAGGTTACGGATTCATTGAAGTTATATAAATCATGAAACATATTATATAAGATATAGATTCATTAATATATTTTCGTGTTTAACAAATATTTTGTTTTATACCATAAAAACGTGTGCTTTTAATAATAAAAAAAGCTATTTCCAATAATATTACAAATTAAAAATGTTTGACATTTTGACATAAAACAGTTTTATTTTTACATTTTTTGGTGAACCCATGCTCCTTAATAAGGTTTTATCACAGAATATAATATTTTGTTATGTATCAAAAAAATTATATTATTAGTTTTGTAACCAGATATTGGGTACTTTTGGTAATGTTACCTATATCAAAGTTTATTTTAAATATGAATATTACCTAAATATAACAAAAAAAAAAAAATTCCAATAGGGGTATATCCCCCATATTCCCCCTAAATACGCCACTAATTTTTAATTAGTATGTCCATTAACCGTTATGGACATAACAACACAATGATGGTCAAAATGGCTTCAACAAGGATAGTAGGACAATAATAATATGACAGATGTGCGCCAGGGACGTCCCGACAGGGGGATCTTGAGTTTCAGTTGGCATTTTGAAGGTTCAGTTGGCAAAAATAGAAAGTTGATAACTTTTTTTTTTTGCTTATTTACGATTCTGATACGATACTTACTGCAAATACTTAAATGAAAATACTTTTAAAGATTTTTTTATTGATATAATATCACTTGGATATTTGAGTAGGTATATAGTTAAAATATTTTGTACTATTTTACTGTTTTGCTATAGGTAGTGGCGATGATTGCCGTAATATATTATAGTAGTTGAAAATAATAATCGTAGAGCTCATGAAAATAATTAAAACAAATATTCGAAAAATAGTTGTTAAAAAATACTGTTATATGACCGGAAATCCGTGAAAACCAACGTCAACCGTCGACAATCGTCCGTACTCGGTCGACGGACTCGGCCGAGGGGATGGATACGACCGCGTTGGTATTCACCCGTTCGATCATGGACCGCTCGTGGTCCAGCTGAATCAGGATGGACTGGACGCTATCGAAAATGCTGTGTAATCTTTCGCGGCGCATGCGCACCATCTCGTCGAGACGGCTCTGTTCCGCCGCCAGCTCGGCCAGTATCACCTTCTCGTCGCCTTCGCCCAACCGCAGGCTGTCGACGAACGGGCCGATCTGTCGGCTGGCACGGTGGACCACTTCGCGGCCGTGTTCCATGTTTATACCCAGTTCTTTTCGGGCCTCGGCCACGGCGATGGCCAGCGACCGCGATTCCCCGCCGGACCGGTTCATCCTCCGCTCCAACTTAACTCGCAACACGTCCATGAAAAGCTCGTTCCGAACGTTCGCCGTCTGTAGCTCGCGGTGCATCCACTCGTTCAGCTCGTCGGACCGCCGCCGATAGTATAATTCGCAGTCGCTTTGGTCCATTGTCTTCCGGAGTTGCGTGGATAATCGTGTGCGAGAAAATCACATGTCTGAAAATATAATGAAATCGCGTCGGTATTTTCGTCCTTTAGTCTTGTCGCTAAGGTGATTTTCAGTATATTTTGTATTTATTTTGTGTTGGCCGCGTATAGTACTTAATACAACCGTTATTCGTCATATTATTATCTTATCCGGGACAGCAATAACTCGAAAAACCTGTCCGAAAATTCAAGGACCGCGGAAAATGGTCCTTATACTCAGCGATGGCAAGATACTTTAAAACGTGCACCTATGGATACTCGATACCAGATACATTGATTATTATCAATGTCTATAAATGCAAGTTTCTTTCGGTATTTAAATTTTAATTAGGTATTTAAATACTAGATAAATTAAAATTAATTTTAATAATATTGCATTAATTTCACTATAATATGTATCTATATATACTCTATAGGTGGGTACACAATACTCGTACATTTACAATATGGTAATAATATATTGAAAAAAATAGCTACTTAAATCATATACTAAATCATTTAAGCAGCCAAACAGTGAAACATACAAATTACTAGTAGTAGGTAACAATAAAATATATTGATGTTATGATATCCTATTGAATTATTTTAACAAATATAATTTAATAATTTTACTATTTATTATTGTTTATTAATATTTAAATGTAACAATAATAATGGTTAGGAGCGGGCAAATAACCAAAAACATTTATCTCATTACAAATGAATGATTACGTAAAATGCAAGTCTTTAAAGTTTAAATAAAAATTACATCTAAAAGTTGTAATAAATTATAAATTACGAATTCGTAATTTATTTACTTTTTTAATTACAAATTAATAAATTAGAAGAATACATAAAGTATTTAATTTTCTTTCCCTCTAAAATTGGTACCATACAACTCTTGGAATTTTTTCTTCAACTAGTGCCTAGTAAAAGAACTTCGTCCCCCATCCTATGCATACATTTCTTAACATTGGCAATTCCATTAGGTCTTACTACTATTTTTCACTGATGAGATAAGAAATGATACAACTTTGAACACACATCGTACGCATCGAATGTTTTCAATTCCAAAAATTAAAATATTTTATTACGTTTTATTGTTTTTATAATTTGTTTAATATTTATTTTATTGTTATTTAACAGAGAAGAATAGTTTAATATGATATGATTTACTATTTTAGAAATTAATACTAAAAAATCAACATTAATTTTAAGTATCAATTTATATTACTGCTTATACATATTACGATTCCTAATAATAATTATAATAGTTATTAATCTTAAACTCAGAAATAAAATTAATATGTCAGAGTATCTGTGTATCGAGTAACTAAATTGTTGTTAAACACTTTATAAAATACTCGATACGTAGATTAAATAAGTATCACAATACAAGATACTCAATACTTTTCCAAACTGTATCGTGATACAAGATACAATTATATCTAAGGAATTGTCTAGCCCTGCTTATCCTTATCTATTGGCCATTACGTCTATCGAATTTTACATCATTATAAGTTGCCCAAGAAATCGATATTAACCTGATCCCGGAGAAATAGTGTATCAGGCTTCGAAGGGATCAACCCAAGAATATTGAAAAGTAATCATTATTACGTATTTATCATTCATTTTTACGTATATCACTCCAAGGAATGGAAAAGTACTTCTAAAGCTAAAATCTTCTTTTTTTATCGCTTAAAACCGGTAATAGGAGGAAACAATTTTATCCTGGAACTCTAATTCGGAATCAAACATTCAACCATACACTAAGTTTATTGTCGTGACAAACGTGATAAAAAAAAGACCCTGGGAGATAGTGAGTACTGCGCAATGTTCCTGTTATGTGTTTATGTGGTTCAAGATTTTCACGATATTTGGCATAAGAAACTACTATCGTGATTGATGAATGACATGCACGAATATTATTGATAACAGATTGAAAGATCGAATCGGCTTGGAGTACAACAGAGTAGGTATATAGTGTCTTCGAATCTATCTTATACATATTCTACAATCTTCATACCTACGATTATTCTATGACAGTAATGATTACGACACAATGAAGGTTTTAAATTTGAAATATATTAATTAAATATTATGAAAAATATTTTTTTCTTTTATACATGGTCATAACATTTTAACAAACATTTAACTTAACTCAGTTAGGTAGGTATATTAATTTTTTATTACAAAGATTAAAATATTAAATAGTAATTTTTAATCTAACTTTGTTATTATTTATTTTTAACTCACTACACTTAATTAAACATATTACTATATTAGTATTAGATACAGGAAATAAAGTACTTAACATTTTTTTATGAAAATTCAAAATTTCTATATACTGCAAACTTTGCATAATATTTTGTTATTTTGTAAATTTTAAAATGAAATATTTAGTGCTCTCTAGTGGTTAATAATATTACTACTATGGTTATTGGATTGAAATTATTGTTTTAAATAAGACTATCGATATTCATATTATATTCTTCTCGTTTTCAGCTTTTATGGTCCATGTAAAAAATATATGTTATGAAATATTAACTAAAATGTATGATATACGATATACCAACATACAATTCAATCGATTATTTGTTTTTTTTTTTTTAATGTCTCATATATCTGAAAATAAAAATACAGAAAACGGTTGTATTTTTAACAAAATATATTGTTTTTCACGAGATGTAGGTATTTTATAATAATTTATGTCTCTATAGAACCTAAACTTATTCTAAACTGAACAATATTGTATTAACATTGTTGGTATCCAAAAAAACATATTTTTTAAGTGATATGATTATCAGTCATCAAAATAATAGTATTTGGAAAATAGTATTTTTTTAAACCATTTGAAAAATACTACTAAACTGTATTTAAACATATAAATTATTAAAAAACAATATTTTCTATTTCCTTGACCAGTTGTCGGTGTGCTTTGTATACCAATATACCTATATTGCGATATAAATGTTTAACGATTTTTAACACGCTATCATATATCTATGCAGTGGTTGTTCAGAAACTAACAGTTTTTATTGTTTTCCTTTTTTTCTACTTTTTGGTAAAAAATCAAATGATAATCTCTTGGGTAAATAATGGAGTATATTACGATTTAATTCATTTAGCATTTAAAATTATAAAATATTATTCACCCCTCCTCAAATGACTTCTAACACAATTGTAAGTTAAACGAACTTTTTTCCAACTACCCGTGATATTTGCACCACTATAAAAAAAACTTCTTTCACCCCTCAAAGATATGGCTATTGTTGACTTTGCATATTATATTAATATAATTTTTAACTGTGCACTACTTATCCGAAATCCCACGAGCCGCTACTGATGCTATACCTACAATAATAATTAATATAGGTATTATCATTTATTATTTATCCCAAATAAATGATAACGAAAATATACAATACTTAATATTGCATATACATATATATATATATATATAAATAATATAATATATCATATAATCTGTGTAATGTACATTGCTTTAAGTAACATGTTACATAGGTTGTAGGTATATACATTCTTTTATTCCAAGTTATAATAGCTGGTAGTAAATAATTCTATATTAAGTATATTAGATACATAAATATATAATATAAAGTATAAAAACCAAACTTTTAATCAATTTTCGTAGGTATTTATAAATATTTTTCAAAAATATAATTTGAAATAATCATGTAACTACGTATTTTTCAAACCTAATTGGAATAACGCATACAATTTTTTAGGTCTTTAAACTCAAAATGACCACTTACAGAATAAAAAAAAAAAAAAATGCGTAATCGAAATTAATCGGCAAGGATTTTGCTTGCAGAACGTTATGAAATTCATGGTGAAATTGATTTAAAATATTTTTTAAATATATTTAGACAACTAAAAATATTGTGATTTATATCTATTTTTGATTTGTAATTGTAAAATCGTATTTTTGTCGAGTTTCATTCAAATAAATACACTCTCTCAGTACGATTTTAATTCGAGAAAGTGAAAGGATTTTTCGGAAATATTTTTTTTTTTGAAAATGTTGATTAAATAACAACCAATATTGAACGAACCATCTGCAATATAAGTAAAAATATAAAATCGTTAATGATTTGTGTTAAATTAAAAAGAGTATACCCGTATTCTGTTATTTTACATAAAAATTGATCGAGTGTTAATGAAAAATTAAAAATTAAAAATTAAAATAACGAGTGTTTTATATTATATGTTGAAGAATATCCATATATTATGTTATACCCATAACATAATGCCCAGGTAGGCATTCGTTTCAAAATGGTAATTACATGGAACAAGGTGCGGGTAAATTGATTTTACGTGTCCTTAGGCGCAACTTCGATACCGCCAACCGAATATTACCTATATACCGTATACACTTACATAATATATCAATAATATATTTTATACGTCCTGTCGACGCAGCTTATTTATTTAATGTTTAACACCCCTTAGGGGTAAAATAGTATACACAAATAAATATATAAAATATATGTAAATATACGAGGTACGTCCAGAAAGTAAGTTCCATTTTCTATTTTTATCGCGTTTGCGCTGTTATCTTAATCATGGTCATTACCAATTATTTCATTAACTTGTTTGGGATATTTTAAAACCATTTCGAGACTAGTTAGTGTACGTACGTTATACGTGTCGAGTGTTTTAAAATGAACGAACGAATAGAAAATTTCGCCATGTGTGAGTTACGATCTGTGATTCGTTTTTTAAATGCAAAGAATATCAAACCAGCTGATATTCATCGTCAAATTTGTGAAGTTTATGGAGAAAATGTGATGAGTGATTCAATGGTAAGGAGATGGTTGCGACTTTTTAATGAAGGCCGCACAAATGTTCATGATGAAGAACGGACTGGGCGACCATCTTAGGTTAATGATGTTTTGGTGCATGAAGTTGAAAAAAAAATTCATGAAAACAGAAGATTCACCACGACATCACTATCAATACATTTCCCTCAAATTTCCCGTTCTCTTCTTCATGAAATTGTGTCAATAAAACTGAATTTTCGAAAATTGTGCGCACGTTGGGTGCCGAAAATTCTTACAGATGAACACAGAATGAAACGCCAGGGCCTTACACTTCATTTTTTGTCTCAATACGAAGAAGGCGGCGATGACTTTTTAAGTCGTATTGTTACAGGGGACGAGACTTGGATTTCCCATATCACCCCTGAATCAAAATGACAAAGTATGGAGTGGAGATATACCACATGGCCATCAACAAAAAAAAACAAACAGACACTGACAACTCGAAAAATCATGTGCACAGTGTTTTGGGAGAGACAAGGTGTTTTGTTAGTGGACTTTTTACCGCGTGGTCAAACGATCAATGAAAATTCTTATTGTGAGACGCTTAAAAAACTACGTCGTGCAATAAAAAATAAACGACGAGGCATGCTTAGCCGTGGTTACACACATGGTGTGTATACATTACACATGGTTAAAATAGCAGGCGGCATCTTTCTATGAGGAAGGAATACAAAAACTAGTACCCCGATATGATAAGTGTCTGAATAATGGTGGTAACTATGTTGTAAAATAGGGTAGTATATGTACTTTATAGTGAAATAAAATGTCTTTTTAAATTTAGACTTTTACATGTTTTTATTGCCAAACTGAACTTACTTTCTGGACATACCTCGTATATTTTATATTTAATTATAATTAATAATAATATTCAACGCTAGGATTTGAAATCCCACGAAACGAGATCGTAATAAGCCCCGCGTATACTCCATCAGCGTTAGTACCTATCAATGTGATCCGCCGCCGCCGCTACCACCACTAGTGTTTTCGCTTCGCTCACTCGTATTTTACCGCGTAAACATCGCTACAACAATGCGGATGGACAAAAATACCGCAAAAAAAAACTCGAGTGGGGTTAACGAGTACGGCAGACTTTATCGAGATCATCTCATCACTAAGATGCACGGTAGTCTGGTATTATAGAAAAAAAGTAGAAAATATTACGGACTATCGCTTTTTTCATAGCTCGATAAGGTCTGAATTGATCGGGAAATTGCGCAAATGTACGCGCTATAACCCAATCAAGTACAACTTAAAACTCGAGTCCACTTATCAGAGATCCAGCGATATAGAGTCATCGATCGAGAATAGGGCATTCAAAACGTCTGCAAGAGAGATGTTTCTCGACAGTGATATCGGGGATGCGGTGGATCGAGATTTCGCGACCCTCATGCTCGAGAAAGACATTTACGAGAAAATAAGAGTGGGCATCTATCGTGTATCGACGGTATGCTTTTCGAGATGTACTAGTTCACACCGCTGAGGGGATTCTCATAATTACTGCTTCCGAAAGATATCGTTAACAAGCGGGCTGTCATTAACCCACAAAACATCGACCATCAGTGGGCGATTCTAGAGAAACACATACAGAATGATAATCATCGCGAACGAGTCGGGGCTAATTATAGGAACGAGGAGCACCGTTATGACTTTTGTAAAATGGTTGTCGACACCAACAACCATGTCGAAGATTAAGGAATTTGAGCGTTTTAACCCGGGCACGTCGGTAAACGTATATGGTCTGAAACGGTCCAAAAATAACAAAAAATCTTTGGGGCACCACGTCTATCCGTTACGGCTTGCCGGCATCGTATATCCTAACCATGTCGATTTTCTGTTGATCGACGATTTGGAAAAACGTCATTACGCGTATATTTCCAATTTTTCTCGGCTCGTTAGTGGACGAAAAAATTCGCGTGAACCTCGGTTATTCTGCTGCAAGAGCTGTTTCACTAGTTTTGATGATCAGCCTCTGCTTTATAAATTGCACGGTAGGGAGGCGCTCGCGGAACATGAGAAAATATGTGGTACGCATAAACCGATAGTGCCCATCATGCCCGAGGAGGGGAGTACGCTCGAATTTGACGCTTAGTGAAGATCACTTCGAATCCCGTTCGTGATCTACTGCAATTTCGAAACTCTCCTCCTGAAACTGATGGAGAGGTACGGCATGAACACTCAGGCGTTTCAATCGCATCATCCGATGAGCTACGGGTTTTTTGTGAAAGCTTCGGATGATGTACCGCGCGAGTTGCTCTAGCAATTCGAAATATCGAAGACGCCGAGTCTTCGGACGAGTTGGCCAAACAGTTTGTCCTGGCCGGGGCCGACATTGAGAGCAGATTGTGCGAATTATTGAAAACGACGAACGTACCCATCATCATGAGCGATGAGCAGATCAGATTACACAGGGAAAAAACCAACTACGATTTCTGCTGGAAAGGTTTCGCGGCTTCAAACCCCAAAGTCGCTGACCATGACCACCTTAACGATAGATTTCGTTACACGTTGTGTAACACGTGTAATTTGAAAGCGCAGAAGCGTAATTTCGTAACGTGTTTCATGAACAATCTGTCGAGATATGATGCTCATTTTATCGTGACCGAGTTGGAGTATGACGACAATAGGATAACGGCTATACTTAACAGCAAAGACAATTTTATATCGTTTTCGAAATACGTAAATCGGACTTCTCTATTAGGTATATCGACACGTGCAGTTTCATGGCATCAAACTTATCGACTTTGGTGGCAAACCTATCGACGGCCGATTTTTCTAAATTTCACGAAATCGCAAAAGTTTTCTCGCCCGCTGACATGCGCTTGGTCACGCGAAAAGGCGTGTACCCCTACGAGTATACCGACAGCTAGGGCAAACTGAAGGAAACGTCGCTGCCGCCTAAACCTCGATTTTTTACCACTTTGACGGAAACACACGTCGACGACGAGGACGCCATCGAGGTTTGGCGACATTTCAATTGTCAAACTATCGGCGAGTACAGTGATCTGTACTTGAAAATCGACGTGTTGTTGATATGCTGCTGATGATAGAGCAGGGTATATGCGGGGGGTTGGTCCAGGCAAGCACGCGGTAAGCTCGGGCCAACAACGATAAGATTCCGGGATATGACGAGACGAAGGAGAAATCGTGGATGGTATACACCAAGACTGTATGCATATTTAATATTATTTACAATGTGCAATTTTTCTAATAATTTATATAACATTTCAGGCAATAACTTGTACAGATGAGCCATGACGAGTTACATGCCGCACGGTTGTTTCGCTTGGTATCAAGAAAACCCCGACACCACGTTAGAGCAGATCGATCGTATGACGGAGACGGATGACGTGGATATTGATTTACGAGGTCGACATTTCGTACTTACAGAATCTGCACGAAGCGCACAACGATCTGCCGTTCCTACCGTACATACCGTACAATATTATATTAATAATTTTAAATAAAATATAATATTATTATAATTATTCATTATAACATCTTTTTACTCTTTTATTTACTCATAATTGAGGAATGGTTAATTTTTCATAATTCTATTACATTTAATGTTAATATAATAATAATAATTAAGAAAATTTTAGGTATTCATACAATACCTAGTTTATTTATATCTATATATAAAACAGTATAAAAAATTACTTACCCTTTTGCCCCCAAAACAAAGAGGAAAATTATCTTTTAATAATGTAAATGCATTTGTGTAACTTTCTTCATATTTTCCATCATGAATCAGTATTGCTAATGGTATGGATCCAGCTTTAGATGGTGTTAAAATAACAGTTATGCTATTACTAGTGGTGTCAACATTACTAGTGGAGTTAAGAAAAATAATTTCTTGAGAGCATTTAATTTTTTGAGCTCTTTCCATAATAGGTGTTACTATCAACACTGACCAAGGAACTTCTGCTTGAATAGAAATTGTAACACTTTTATAAAACCGGAATTATTATGTAAATTAAAATATACTAAAACCTATTATTATAAAATAAAATAAAATTAATTAATTAAAGATTAAATTATAATAAAACTATTATTACTTTTATGTGTACAATAAAATAATACATATTATAAAACAAATTAACATTTTTACCAAGCTTTTTAAATGATTCTATTTTTCTTTTAATTTAATAAGTGGTTCATGAAAAGATCCATAATTTTTTTTTACTCCATTCGTCATGTAGATAATATACTTGGCGTTTTGTTGGATTTATTGAAGCATTAGCTAACAAAGAGTATGAGTTTTCATGATTTATAAGCTTACTTTCGTGTAAATGTATAGCCTCGCTTGCTGTAGGGCCATCGTTAAAATATGATAGAAATATTTCTTGAGTCTAATTGACAATAAAATATATGTATGTATATATATATATATATATACCCATTTGGTATATCTACTCTAATATAATATAAATATATTTATTTATACTGACCTCATTAGGAACTCTAAGTAGTTTCAATGCTCCACATGAATTTATGGGATGGTTATGGTTAAGTTTTAAATGAATTATTGCACAACGTGGATGTTCTCTTTTTAGATATTCATAATTTTTGTTTTTAAGTAATATATCCAAAGATGCTTGGCAAGTGACATCTTTTTTACTATTTGAACCATTTGATGTAGTTTTATTTTCTGCTGCATAGTGACATACCCAGTATTTAAGAAATATGACCCTATTATGTGAATAATTTACTCGAAATTAGTATATTTTAAGTAAACAATTTTAGCTCACACTATTGAATTCTCATAAAAAAAAAAAACCCATTTTAAATATAAATTTTATAAAATATACTTAGGTAAATAGTAACTTTAATGTAAAATAAACTAATAAATAAACTGTTAAAGTTCTTAATAAAAGTACCTAAAAAAAAAAGTTTTATTTAAATTTATTGATCATTGATAATACTGATTAATGAATAAATATTAACTATTAAAAATAATTTATTTTAATGATTACTGTTAGTTAACAGTTAGTTAAATAATAGTTAGTTATTTTAAAACTAATTCATACCTAATAATTATCTTAAATATGGATCCCCTTTATTTAACAACTAATTAATTATGTAGATATTTACATTATTTTAAGGGAAAATAATCTTGATAAATTTAAGTTTAGTTACATTAATGATCACTGTATGAATAATGTATGATTACAGTACAAATTACAACAATCTTTGTATTGCCATTTAATTTTTGTACAATACTAGGATACTAATTATTTAGTAGCACTGATCTACACTACATTACATTTCACTTCAATATTTTGTAACTAATAAACTGAGAGGTGAACAAAAAAAAATTCTACACAATTGTTTTGCTTAATTTTGTTAAATAATTTTTAACATAAAAAAAAATATAAAAAGGTATTAAATGCATATAATAACATAAGATGATTATAATAGCTTAAGGATTAAATTTAGTAACATACTTTCATAGAAATAATCCAATTTTTATCCGATATTGAACTAAACAAATTGAC